>CATIWQ010469641.1:0-13211 GCA_949673415.1 Euphorbia schlechtendalii | reverse complement strand
CTGATAAGTGTATAATTATACTTATTATCATATTAATTTTATACACTAAACACTATATTTAAAGTCATTTTTATACTTCATATAAAAGATTTCACGTGGTATGTAGTTGTTTTTTATGCAAATGCAGATACTAGGTAAATCATGGGAGTAAAATGATCAAAAGTGGAATCCTATGAAAAAAGAGTGAAAAAGGTGCAAAAAGATGTGTGGAACTCAAAGATTTAGCTTAGGATTGAAGTTGTCGAAGATCGTTGAAGTTACAAGGAGAATTTTGAACAAAAATGTAATTCACGATGGCAACAATCATTCGTGGTCGCGACTTGTTCTTCTTCATATCAAAAGTCTGCCAATCAAAGATTCACGGTCGTGACATGTATATCATGGTTGTGACTTGGATGGTTTTCTGGTATTATCTTCTTAACTACCAACCACCAAATAAGCATGATCAACCGCTATCAACTACTAATGAAAAGACACTTATCAGGAGGTAACCAATCATGAAAAGGTGCCTATCCATTGTGGATTATATTAAAGCTTCTCAACCAATCACAATGAAGAGATGTAATCATTCACCAATGGACACAACCTTTTGTTTAGATAGACGTAACCATTTGAACTCTATAAATAGGGCTCCACACTTCCTAGATTTCGTGCACCAAAGTGACACCAAAAGAGAGGAGAATATTAGAGTGCAATTATAGAGTTACATATAGTTTGTGTAGATAGAGAGTTCGCTACGTTCATAAGCATTGGTGAGAAAATGCTTAAGTGATTTGAATCCTTGTTTCGATCACCAGATTCTCTATATTCTTGAGCGATTATTGTATAAGTGTACTTGCAAATCACTTATCAATAAAAGTTTTCATTTTTCAATATTCATTTGTTCGATATTCACAAAGAATAGCATCCTAGTGGAGGTTCTGTACGGCTTGAGACTGAATTCAAAGCAGATGTAGGAATTACGGGAATTGACGACTCCCATTAAAAAGTGGATATGGTTTGATCAACTTTAGCTTTCACTTGCATATCTTACAACTTTGCTTTGCTTTCTACTTATACTTTCTATTTCGAAGTTTATGATATGTCTATTTGTCATAATGCGTATTTCGTGTTAAGTCTTTCATGTTAATCAAGTTATATGCGTTGGAGTTAATTTTAAGGGTAGTTTCGGGGTTAACAATATTATGTATAATCACTGGATCTGTGATATAACGCTGGTTAGTGAGCCAACATTTTTGGAATGGTAACTTGCTAAATGTGGCTATGTGAGAGCAACTTGTACTAAGCATAGTATTAATGTTGTCTAGGTTTATATGATAGTCTTAATTCGTTTGCGCTAGATCTAGAAAAGTCATTTCATGTATTACTCTACGGCGAATAATTGAACATCTGAGTATTTAGAACTGAATCTATTAGATTAGTTTAGTGAATCGTAACATCTTTGTTGAACTTGCATGTTTTCTCTGCTTTCCGTATTTCTAGGGAAAATCTATATATTTAGATTTTCTAATCTTTCATACTTATATTTACTCATATTTCATTCTAACTCTCCTATCTAAAAAAACTATACATTATTTTATTTTCTGTCTATCGTATCTTCCTTATTGATCTTTAGAACTAGTCCTTCCCTGTGAGATCGATATCTTTTAAAACTACATCGCAACTGTATACTTGCAGTTATCATCATTTTTCTATTTGATAAGCGGTACTAACAACACCTATATTTTTCGTGAACAAGTTTTTGGCGCTGTTGATATATAGCCAAATCTCGTGAACAAACTATTAAACTTATCAGTAAGAAAGTGGCGAACAAGTTTTTAGTGCCGTTGCCGTGGAGAAGTCTTTCGGAACAAGGGTAGCCAAAAACTCATGATCAAAACATAAAAAAAAGACATGTACCAATTGGAGGCTCCGAGATAGCAAGATATACAAGATCCCTAGTCCTCGGGTCACGAGTTAACATGTGATAGCATTTGATGGAAGTCCATGCGGCTTCTATTTGTAACCATCTTTTAGGCTCTAGACTCTTGATAAGGTCTACCCAAACATCCTTAGTATGAAGGGTCCTACGCATTAGATTAGCAGATTTCTCGAACGACCAGTTAGTAGGGAAAACTAGATAATTCTCGTTCACTCAGAATAAATGGCCAGAATTCCTTAAAGTTGTGCTTTGATGATGACCTATTACCAAACTTATAGGACCAAGAGCCAAGTGCCTTAGAAAATTGATAATGATTAACCCCTTTGGTCTTCTTCATGTTGTAAATCTACCTGGAGAAGGTAGTATCAAAGTTATAACAGAGATTAATGCAAAGTTGATAATGACCCATCAAGTCTACCCACTCGTAGGGATTAAGCTCGACTGGGTAAATCTTCCAGATTCGGAGTAATCTAGTAACCGGCTAAGGAAGGAGATACTTAAATCCATTCCTTATGGTTTCTATGTACACACTAAGTTACCCATTTAGCGAAGCATTCACACATTGAATATTTGAAGTTAAGATAATGTGACACTCTCGCAAACAGTCGAACGTGATAACTTTGTGCACCACGTGCAGCTCATGCACCATCGATATTATTGTTAGACATGATGTATGTCATAGAGGCAATTAGGGTGACATATCTTTATCAGTTATAATGTACAAATAGTTTCGAATTATTATTAATAATAATTAAGGCTTCTTTGTTACTTATTAGTGCTTTTTGTTTATTATTGTATCTCGCTGATATCATATATGTATAATGATTAATATGTATATGCACATTGATGAGATAAAGTCCATGACTACTTCATAGCATAAAAGTGCATGGACATAGTGGGAGCTATGTGGTGTGAGAACTGCACATAAGTATTACTATGAATAGTCTAAATATCCCTAATCATAGTTTCATTGAGATTGGACATCAATGGAATGGACAGACTAGCAGGTGTAGGCTTACTCTTTGGATTAGATCCAAGCAGCCGATCTCACGAGCTGAAGGTGGTACCTTGAGTTAACAAATGAATGTATTCAGGTAATACATTAGAGACCTTTATAAGACAAACACTCAGAAATTACTATATCCATGTGTTGGTGTCATGTCTTATTGTAGTAGCAGTACAAGTATCCTCAAACCTAAGATACAGGTTACCTTAAGTAAGAGTTGCTATACTTTGGGTCATACTTATTCATACCCGGGCGATTAGGATGACACGGGTGATTACAGGTATAGCGATGATCACATGTTGGTAAGTTGTGTAGTCAAGATGGGATCCATCGCTCATGATATAGTCATATAATGGGAGTGTACCTTAGGGCCCCTTGTTGAAGTGACACACTCATAAACCTCTGATTAGAATATAAGATTGATAGAATGGGTTTCTAGTCAATCAAGATACATAATGGCTGAGTGGTGTTCTTTTTGAATAAGTCTAATTCCGGGATAGCTACGACTATTACATGATCTAACACTTAATCTGAGCTCAATAAACTGGATGGTACTTAACCTGATGGAAAGAATGTATTGTATTGGTTACTACTGTAGTACCAGATCAAGTCACCGGCACATGACGTTCCAAGTACCGAGGGATCATAAACCTTTGCTAGAAAGCCCATTTGATCGTCTAGAGCTATCGGGTTCCATATCGGTCTGGAAAACTAAGCCCAAAGGTTCTTGGAGGGGAAGCTAGGTTTAGGTTAACCTCTAGTGGCTCTATACTTTGGGATCCTATGAGGTCACACACTTTGGGTGTTTATCGAACTATGTAAAGAAACTATGGACTAGGTCTGTATTGAAAATACAAGTTGTGAAATCAGTGAGAGGAATTATTAATTGGTTGGACTAAATTAATAATTAAAAAAAATAATGAGAAAATAGGGAAAAATATTCAAAGCGAGCAAGGGAATTTTTCTTGTTGCGAGTGGGTCCTAAAAAGAACACCGGTTGTTTGAGGTGGAGCCAGCGCATCTTCCCCATGAGATATAAAGCTCGCGGGCCTGCCCGCGCGCTAGTGGGCTGTAAGCGTGCAAGCTCTGCCTATGGCAGCACGTGCGGTAAATGAGCGAAGCACGTAGGGCTTCCCTCATGTGGCCCTTGGGTCAGCCCACGGATCACCCTTACCCTCGTGGCTAATCCGATAAGCATAGGATAGGATTTATCCCATCCCATGTAGAGTTATAGGGGGAGTCTATCACTCCCCCATTTTCCCCTATATATAGGCTCAAGGCATCTCATAATCAACACACCAGAAAAAGCTTAGAGCTATTTTTCTCTCTGATTTCTATTCTCTTCTTCCTTTTATTATGTAGGATCCTTCAAGAGTTTCTCCAAACAAACTGAAGAATTCTTATTGAAGGCTCTAAGTTTAAGTGAGCTTTCGAGGTTTTGATTTTTGAGTAGTCTAGTAGCTGATGTCAATCGACGGGTTCTACCTCTTCGAGGTTTTGGTCGATGAAATTCTGTGTGGATCAATTCATAGAGGCTCTCCTAGTTTGGAAGCTTGTGCTGTCAGAATTACTCAAAGGGAACACCACTACCAAAGAGAGATCAAGCATGCATCAAATGGTAATGCTTTAATCTTTAGATGCTAGGTTTCTTTTATATGTTTTATAAACTTGAAAGCTTCTATGGAACTTTTTAACTTAGATTATGTCAATCATGGCATGCTTAGGAGATCTTTAGGTTAATTTTAAGTTTTGAAATTCTACCTTGCAACGATTGCATGTTCAATTACTATCTTCATTAACCAGCAATTATATCATCCACTTGAGGTGTCATATTCTTTTCTTTTTTCTCCATAACTGAAAATAATGCATCACCCACCCCATTAAATTCTTCAGCCTAACGTACAGGCTTATTCCAATCAGTAGGAATTTCTTTAGGCCCAATATTCTCTCATTGATGCTCAGCACCCTGCCCAGACATCTCCCCATCTAAAAGCTATCTAGTCCTTGAAAGATTCTTCCTATAGACTCTCCGCATCTCTCACATGGGGCACTTCAGGAGAACTATCTCCCACTTGTTCAGAGTTGGTTATTTCATAACTCATTTTATGTCTAGCGGCTCGCTTAAACCCAACATGTTAAGGGATGGAAGACACATCAACATTTAATGGTATGGAAAGTTAAGTGCTAAAAATATGATCATCCATTCATCTCAACCACTCACTATCATCACTACCACTAGAACTACATGAATTATTAGTCGTGTATTCAACAATCTCCATGGCAACTGGGTCCTAACAACTACAAACATTAAATTTTTTATTTAAATAAACCTTCAACTTGTTTTGTTGGGGGGATCAATGATTTAAGCTAGTTTGTGAGTTTAAGTTATCAAGAACATTCATGCATTTTCTAGAAAAATGGTGAAATCATAAATAGGCAAAAAATGCGAACCAAAAGAATGAAATTGTTGCAAGTTCAAAGCAAACAAGAAACGAGAGAAGTTAATAAGGAAGAAACTCACTGGAAATGAGGTAGAAACTTGCTTAATTGGAGAAAAGAAGTCTTTAGAATACCCAAAATAGTGATTGTAAAATGTTGAAATAGAGAGGAAATAACATTATTGTACAAAAGACACAAAAGTTAAATTGACGCACTCTTCTCCCTCGTTTGATCCATAACACAAGGCATCATCATAGTTCTTTATGCCTCTACTTAGGCACATCAATCAATAACTTCAAATTTGAAATGAAGCATAGGCATGTGGTCACATGCAGGAAGCTTCGTGAAAGATCTGGAAGAAATTTTCCCACCAAGGGGGTATTATGATAAACCCCTATTTTATCATTAGGCGCATATAAAGCACGCCACCACTTCCAAGTGTATCCACCCAATGGAGACGTTTAGATGAAGATGCGTGGAAGAACATGGCTTGCACACCAAGCATCCCATGCCAGTATTCTTGTTTAGGCAAATAAGAATCAAAAGAGTTTGATTAGGACTTTACTATTTTTAGCGGAAGTCTGGACATATTAAGGAATTCTTCCCTAACAAGTACACTCTTTTCTATCTTGATTAGGAGTGGTCTAATTCCTATATAAAGGGATCTTCTCTACCATCAAAGGTACATGATTCAACTTTCAAGATATTCATTACATTCATTTCCTTCTCTCTCAATTCCAATACTAACTAAAGCATCAGAGAGGCTACGTCATTCACACAGCTAGCTCCCCTTAGTAACCACCTATTTTGCATATCCCAACCACTATTTAAAAAGGTCTTGAAGATTACTAACCCTACACCATATATTGGATCTGCCAACACCAAAAAAGTGTCATGTAAAAGCAAAAAAATGTTGGCTTAGGAGAAATGCCTACACTTTTGCCAAAAAAAAAGAGTTGGGAAGTGCAATGTGGCTATAGCTCCCTATACTGACACTTTTGATCATTTTTTGCCACATGGTAAAAAGTGTTAGCATAGAACCCTATAGTAACATTTGTTTGTCTTTTGACGACATGTTTTAGGTATTGGTAAATGCATATAGAAATAACACTTTTACTTGATATGGCGACACTTTTTCTATAAATGCCAACACTTTTCATTAATACATTCTTTCTTTTAGCCAACAATTTTTCTTGTAAATAACAACATATTCAAATTGTTCACTTATGTGTTTTGCCAACACTTTTAATGATTAGCCAATATGCTACACTATATTCTACATTTTCATAAATTTGTATATATATCATATGATTACAATCCTATTAAATCAATATATACTCCATTAAACAACATTCATGTTTCACAATTCGTTAAAAAAAACTAACATCCATGAAATACTAATTATAGCATCCATAAAAACTAACAAACACTTTTGGTTCATTTTGCCCTCCATCTCTTCCTCTATTTCGCTCCTTAATTATTTTTTATCTATCCGACCCAGAAATTGTTTCACCAAATTTTCCCTTTGCTTCTTTTGGCATCGCATGCCTACCAACAAGCCAAGAAACTCCGTGCGATGCATCGTCCTTCAGAATTTGTTCTACACTCTCACTTTGTGCCCAGATGCACACATTTCTTGAATTGCATTCTATGAAACAAAGAAATGACCAAAATAGTACATAAGAAATCACCAAACATTTTAATAAAAAAAGTAGAAAACTACATACCATTATTCTTTTAAAGCAAAAACTTATATTCTAAAATAGCCAATAAGTAATTTACAACACACAATTACTAAATAAAAGATACAGTGACTTACTTGTGCTAAAAGAACCATATAGAAAGTACCAAAAAATTTCCAACCAAATGACTCCACTCCAAGCATTAAGTACTAGCTTAATAAAAAGTTTATTGTAGCAGCTTCCATATTAAAGACTCGGTAAACTTCAATCAATAGACTCCAAATAATTCTCATATGCAGCCAGGGCTCAGTAACACTCAAGTTTTCAACTTGGCGTTTATTGTGAACAATTTCAAGAATAATACAGAACTTTAAATGATCTCGAAATCTCAACACGCGTCAATTTTCTATACTAACATGAGTTATCGTGAACTATAAATGATCCCAAAGACTAGGTGGTACCAAAATTTCTTAAATGCAATTTGATCATTGACACTATAAATTAAAAGAAAATATTTCCTGATATCATAACCTTACCCACCTAGCCGCATATGCCAAGAAGAAAGACATATTAGACAACAACGAAATAAATGAGAAATTTTAACTTGCTAAATTGTATTTAATGTAGGATAATCAAAGAATTTTGAAGGGCGTGGTAACAAATTATCATACCCGAGTTGATAATATAGAATAAAATGATGCAGATGTTGCCTCAAATTCAAGTATTGAAGGATTATCCCATAAAACTTCGTGTTACTGGAAATCATTACCAGAGCATTACATAGAAAGAGAATGATATTATGAAAAACTAACCTGTATAGTCTCAACCACATTTTTTAAAAGAGAAACTTCAATGAAAGTCAGTGGGGTCACAATGAAACTAACCTGTACAGTATAAGTATTTCTCAAGAAATAGTTATTATATTTTACTCTATAACCAAGCAACACTCTAATGTATTAAATACTGTTTAAAGAAAAAGGGAAATATACGAAAGCTTGAGACATATAATAGCTTGATGGATAGACTTGTTTTGACAGAAATTTTGTACCCAAAGACAGAAATTAAAAGAGATGGCCACAAATGTTAATTGTACTAGTTCCCCAAATGAATAGAAACCTACCCAATTTTGTCTATCAAAATCAAAATGGAGGACTAGCCTGCAATTTATCCGCAGACAATGATGTGAAGTGATGCCTACACATTATAATGTAGGCAACCATTTTAAATCATCTCAATAAGATAACTTGATACTCAACATAATTTATTTTACATTACATGTACGATGCAACCATACAATTAATGTAATCTTTGTATTTCAAGGACCTTTGCCTTGTCACATGTTTTTCATTGATAACAGTCCTATTTTTAAGCATTCGTATGCTCATTCAAGTATTTTTTTTTCAATTAAAACACACAAATTATGGTTCACTGACATGAAAAATGCCTAACATTTATTCAAACAACTCCAAGGAACATATTTCTCAGAAAAAATTGAAATCTATAGCTTGAAGACTACACATTAAATCAACAATAGCATACACAAAGCTAGACATCTTTTCATATAGTCTCATCTGAGTTTTTAATTAACTGTAACTTTTCTCCAAAGGTAAAATGCTATCAAAATCTAAATTCAGCTAAAACCCTATGCTTCGATTTCATTTTGACACAACTCAAGCATGATATTCGACTCTGATAAGATCACTGTGTCGAAATTGGCGAAATCAGACACAAGCAGCACTAACTTACAAGAACAGTACAGGTTCATCCCACATTAAAAGCATAGTAATACATGCTACAACATTTATGGAACTCAGGCTCATGAACTTCAAACAAGAATTACCGAAGAAAACAGGTGGTGCCCTATAAATTTGGGTATACAATTTTTTAAAGATTTATTAGAGAGAAAAAACACAAAAAAAAAAAAAAAAAAGAAATAGATATCCATGATTTAGGAAACCAGAGTACTAGTATACACCGAAAGTAAATTGAATTTACATTTACAGCAACTACCAAACTCTAATGTCAAACATTAACTAACTCATTCAACCAAAATACTGAAATTGGTTTCTACTACACATTTACATAAACCTTCATTTGTATTTTAAATATCAGGGAAACCTTCAACCAACAACAAAATTCAAATGTCGAATTACCTTCAACAGCTAAATTATCCACACAACACAAAACTATATTAAATATGAGAACGAGAGAATAAAGGGAAGTGGAAAAAACGCTCAAATAGTTTTATCAAAAACGCTCATTCATATCAATTGTAACACGCAGCTAACAAGTCAAAAGAGCTAACATACTAAACTAACATTTCAGAGCAATTCGTTAACAGAGGGAAAAAGAAAACACATAGAGAGACCAAAGAGCTAACAGTTCAGAGTTCTCTAGTGTTCTACAATGGTTCTCATTGCAAAACTAAAGAAAGCAGAATCACTCAAAACTAATTTAGAAGCAGAATCACTCAAAAAATTAATAAAGAAATCAGAATCACTCACCAGAAGTTCTAATCAGAGACGACAAGAGAATCTCAGGCCAACGGCGATGGAATTTTAGGACAGAAAGAAGGGGATGCTATTTTTGACTGAAAAAATTGAAAAGAAATCAGTGAAAAGATGAAAGAAAGAGCAAACAGTGAGCAGAGGAGGATGAGCTAGGCATTGGTAGTTTTAGGGATGAGAGGAATTGGAGTTCCGTGCTTCTTCGATTGCTTAAGCTTCTTCTCCTCATGGATCTTCTACATCTTAAGCAGCCTCTCCATGACAAGTTCGTACTCGCACTTCTAGTAAGAGTGGAGCTCATTCTCACATTTCCATGGAAGATAGAACTCGGATTGGCGGCACTTGATGAGAGGGATAAGCAGGTGGGCGCATAGGTCTCTGTAAGGAATGGGAACCCTTGCCTCTACCATCTTTTGGATGGATAAATTTAATTTATCACCAAAATTTTAGAGCTAAGATTCCCGCCCCCAATTTTACCACTTTTTGCCAACACTTTTATAATTGTAAGAAATGTGTTATTATTGGTAGGCTTTGTCAACATTGACAAATAAGTGTTGCACAAGTCAATTTCCAATATTAAAATGGCAACACTTTAATACCAACACTTGGATTTTTAGCTGGCAAAGCCCATATATGGTGTAGTGTAATTCTATGAATATTGACACTTGACTATACTTTTTGTTACCAATCTTTCAATAGTGCGGTGAGCATGGCTTAAGAATATTAATTAGGGTTACATACCTGATCCCTAATCTAATGCATTTGTCGTGTTGAGGCTGACTAAGGGTAAGAACTTGGAATACAAACAAAAAACACTTCGACATCAAGTCAGTAAGTGATAGGTAGAAAATAATAATAATAATAATAATAATAATAATAATAATAATAATAATAATAATAATATTTGAAATTTGATATTCTAAGAGCCCTTTATATAGGCTCCATATAGTTCTAAATTGATTAATAATAGCAATTATAGTCACATAAGGGCTGTATCGCCTGATTTGATCTTATCTCTTTACTATAATTAAGGGTAAACTTCAAAAAAGTGACATGTGGTTTCGGTCATTTTCAAAAGGGAGTTTGTGTTATTTCAAGATGGTTCGTGATTTCAAACCATTAGCAAATAAGGCATTTTTACCAACACTATCAGAATTCCTGACGTGACAGGAGGGACTTTTTGAGAAATCACATCAATCTTCTTCTTCTTCATGTTCAACCCTACGGATCTTCTATTCTCGCCATCAAAACTTGAAACTTCAACCTGCTCATCATTAAAAACCACGCCTCTCACCATTGAGAACCCTTCGTCTACCAATTCTAGCTCTCCTTCTCCAACTAGGCACTAGTGGAGCCGGTTTTGAGGTTGAGAACCATACAAGATTCAACATAATCGATGATTTTATGGGCGGCAATTTCCCTATATTAATTGCATTTTGACGAGTGAGGCTTAGAGAGTTTTCATGTTTTAGGTTTTCAATCTGAGCAATTTTCTGTGACTTCGGCATTGATTGTTTGTGCTCAATTAGGGGCTCTCACACAGGGAAGTGGGATTTTTGATAGCAAATTATGGTGATTTTCATCTTCCTCCGGCAAATTGTTCATTAATTCACCACCTTTGGGCTTCCTCTAGCGATTTGTTCATCAATTCTTCGTCTTTCTTTCAATTTGTTTTGCTCTTCATCTTGGGTGAATCTGTCCCAAACAATTGAGTTAAATAATTCTCAATTTCTGATTTTGTTTTACCTCAATTTCATTAACCCTAACTGCACATCATTAATTTGTTTGTAAATTGTAAAATTACAGGAGAGGATTATCAAATAATTTCACGAGTTTGATGGCATAATCCGGTTCTCTCCTCTTTCAACAACTCAGCAAGCTTGCTCAACCCTCCATGAAGGATGTTGCAGAGTTGCTTTTATGGTGTAGGTTAATGATTTAATTGTTTCTTTTCAATCTGGAACTTTATTTTAGTTAATTAATTGGATGATATGATGCTTGGATAGTTAATTAAGTGTTTCATGGAGTTTTTGGATTGATGAATTTGAGGTTAGGGTTTATAAGAGGTTGAAGATGAAATAAATTAGGCTTTCCCGAAATTATTCTTTGCCACGTCATCAATTTTAACGGTGTTGGAAAAAATTCCCTTATTTGCTAATGAAATGAAACCTCATACTCCTTTTGAGACTAAAAATACTAGAAGACACCTTTGAAAACGACCCAAATCACATTGTACTATTTTGAAATTTACCCTATAATTAATTTATATCCCCGAATAGATTTGATTTCTATCTTGATGAGGGATTTTTGGCTTTCTTATCTTTTGTAGGAATTATATTCCAAGTTATCAATAAAGCTTAAAATCCAACCGGGGATTCCTTATGTTGTGCTGTCCATTCGAACAAGCACTCGATGTTTGACTTAGTGACCAATTGTGAAGAAAAGTCTTGGAGAGCTGTGTATAAAATGGTCTTTAAGGAGTTTTTTTTATTGAAAATTATCTTGTGTGTGCACTTCACCCCATACTTACTATGTACCGGCAAGGTTATCTATATTTTCCCATATTTTTTCACTTTCGTTTTATGTATAAACAATCAGTGTAGACCTGGGCAGGATATAAGGGGTGTGATCACATAGGGTTCATAGTTGTATGAGGTTCAAAATTTAATGTAAAAATTAAAACAATGAATATTTGTAATTCTTGTATAGTATAGAATAGTAGACATTAAAGTCCTATTTGGTGAAACTATCATTGTTGATATTTGATGTTGTATTTTATTATTGGCTTTTGTTGTTACAATTTGATGTTTATTTCTACCTAACTGATATGTACCAAGTGTTTAATAAAAATATGATTTCCAATAACTATTAAAGATGTAAAATGAGTATATTTTAAATCCATAGTAAATTAATTATAAAGTCATAAAAAGCTTTCATAATCATGTCATTTATCGATTTTTCAAATAACAACTAAGGCCTTGTTCTCTTCACCCTCAATTTGGTTCAGTTCAGTTCAGTTAAGGTCCATTAAGTTCAGTTAAGTTAAGTTCAGTTCAATTAAATTCAGTTCAGTTAAGTTCAGTTCAATTAAAGTCTATTAAGTTCAGTTTAGGTCCATAAATTTTAATTTTAATAATGATTATTCTAATTAATCTTTAATAAATATTAATAGTAATAATAATAAAATGAAGAACAATGATAAAAAATATTAATATAGAAGATTAATTATTATTTAATGTAGTTAATATTGATTATAAATATAGTAAAAAAAATTTTTAAATAGTGATAATTACTAGTGTTATTGATATAATAATAGTATTAATGTAATTATAATATAATAAAATTTTTATTTATAATCATAGTATCAATTAGTTAGAAAATGTGATATGGGATAATAAAATAAAAATATTTATTAATTAAAACAACTATTAAGTTTTAGTAATCCAATAATAAGTGATAATTTGAATCCAAATTATAATATATTATAATAATTATTATTAGTTCACGTGTAATTGTAACAATAATTATTATTTGAATAACAAAATTTTAATTAAATGAATTTACGTATTATAACAATTTTTATTATTACTAGTATTAAAATTTTTTTATTAATTATTTTGTATCGAGAGCTATTAATAATATTATTTGTAATGATT
>CATIWQ010469609.1:0-12762 GCA_949673415.1 Euphorbia schlechtendalii | reverse complement strand
TATACCAGGTATAATAACTATTATACCCGGTATAATAGTCAACATAACAAAGAATATCAGAGAAATATTTAAATCATTGAAGATAATGAAAATTATAAGATCTAGTTTGAAATTTCATATTCGAATAATGTAATAGACATTATACCTAGTATAATGCCTATTATACCAGGTATAATGTCTGTTATATCAGGTCTAATGTTTGTTATACCAGGTATATGTCTGTTATACCTGGTATAATAGCTGTTATACTTGGTATAATAGCTGTTATACCTGGTATAACAACTGTTATACCTGGTATAATAACTATTATACCCGAAATTGGTGATTATTCTTATGTTCACGTATTTTGAAAAATCAAAACTTAAATTCACGTTTTTTGAAAAATCAAAACTTAAATTCACATTTTTGAAAAATCAAAACTTAAAATGTGACATGCCCTACAATTATTTTGACTTTTTCTGGTATTCCCATAAAAACCCCAATATGTAAATCACCAAATTTTTGCCCAAATTAGTATATAAAAACAGACCTTCTATGTAAATAGTCCAAAATGAATATGGATATTTGATCCATCAAGATTTGGCCAGATCAGGTGGACGCCCATTAGTGGATGTATAGCCCAAAGCTTTGGAGAAGAGCAAAATTACAATCGGGCTTTTGAAGGCAGGCTGAGGCAACAAGCCCAATTACACTATGATCAATTTGGCGGGAATTTTCAGGTCTAATTCCCGCCACAAAGAGAACCCAAGTAGCAATTTTCTCACCTTTTGCGTTCACTTTCAGTCTCTCTGATATTTACGAACACGTAAACATAGGAAGAAGAAGAAGTAGTAGTAGTAGAAGAAGAAATGGATGCATTTGGTGGATACTTTGCCGATGTTAAGGCAGAGCGGGTTGAAAACATTTTCCTTGAGTTCCTCAAGAGGTTAGTTTTATTTCCTTATTTTTTTTGTGATTCTGCTTCTACTATGATCATTTGCAACATATTATGATTGGATCTGCTTGATTTCTGTATTTTGATCAGCTTTCGATTGGATGGGCAAAGTAATTTAAGAGAAGCCTACTATGAGGCTGAAATTGAGGCAATGAAAGCAAATGAATCCTCTACTATGTTCATCGATTTCTCTCACGTTATGCGGTTCAATGATTTGCTTCAGAAAGCCATTGCAGATGAGTATTTGAGGTATGTGTAGTGTTTCGTCCTCAGTTTTTGACAAATGTAGAAAACCCTAATTACTCTTTAATATCTTTTTGTTAAATTTTAATTTTAGGTTTGAGCCGTACCTGAAGAACGCCTGCAAAAGATTTGTTATGGAACTGAAGCCTACTTTTATATCTGATGACAACCCTAATAAGGATATTAATGTGGCCTTCTTCAATATCCCCTTTTCTAAGCGGTAATTCAACTATTCTTCACTCTCTTGCTGTTTACTTTTTGAGATGCTGTTTTCAATTTTCAGGTCACATATTTGCATCTTTGGTTTTATATTTGGGTTATAGTGCACAATGTTTATCAGTATTAACCAGTAGTTACTAAAATTCGATTTTAAAAGGGATTTTAGTTTCACTCCTGGAGATTGTCGAATTGTTTGAATTAATGGGAAATTTAATGCTTTTGTTTAGTTTAAGAGAGCTCTCCACTGCTGAAATTGGCAAGCTTGTATCAGTTACGGGAGTAGTGACTCGTACAAGTGAGGTTAGGCCTGAGCTTCTACAAGGAACTTTCAGATGCTTGGAATGTGGTGGCATTATCAAGAACGTTGAACAGCAGTTCAAGTATACAGAGGTTTGTTTTTTCGATACTGTAACTCATATTTTGGGTCTGACTTGCATACTCATCTGATTCTACAAGTGTAACTTTATTTGTGATATTGCAGCCAACTATTTGTGTGAATGCAATGTGCAATAATAGAATGAAATGGGCATTGCTTAGACAAGAGAGCAAATTTGCAGATTGGCAGAGAGTCAGAATGCAGGAAACATCCAATGAGATTCCTGCTGGCTCCCTTCCCAGGTCTTTGGATGTTATCGTTCGCCATGATATAGTGGAACAGGCTAGAGCTGGTGACACGTAAGACTATTTATTCCCCTGTGAAACACTTTTATTTGATGTCTCTTTGCTTTATTGGATTTATCATTGATTTTGGTTAAATGGTTATGTGCCCCAGAGTCATTTTCACAGGTACGGTGGTTGTTATTCCAGACATATCAGCTTTGGCAGCTCCTGGAGAGAGAGCTGAATGTCGCCGAGAAGCTCCACAGAGAAAGACTTCTGATGTCGGACAAGAAGGCGTGAGGGGCTTGCGAGCATTAGGAGTTAGAGACCTCTCCTATCGCCTTGCATTTATAGCCAATTCAATACAGGTTGGCTTTTGGCTGACTTTCTTTTTCCGCTGCAACGATGACATGTCTTCCATACTTCAGGAATCATTTTTATTGACCTTTGTTTAGGTATGCAATGGTAGAAGAGACATTGACATCAGAAATCGAAAGAAGGATGCTGAGGAAGATGACAGCCAGCAGTTCACCGTATGTTCTCCATATTGAGATATTTCGTTTCTGTAATTGTATTTTTACCACCATGTATGACTGGTATATTTTAAAACATTAGATTATCAATTTCCTATTTTATGGATGGAATATATTTATATCTGTTGTATAATGATTGTTATGGTCCAGTATCTGTGCCTAATAAAGAGGGAGACATTTTCAAAACCCTTAATTTTTCGCTCACTGCATTTTTTGGCAGTCAGAGGAACTAGAAGAAATTCAGAGGATGAGAAATACTCCTGATTTCTTCAATAAGTTGATTGGTAGCATATCCCCAACTGTTTTTGGTCACCAAGATATCAAACGAGCAATCCTTTTGATGCTCTTGGGCGGTGTTCACAAATATACTCATGAGGGTATTAACCTGAGAGGTGACATCAATGTCTGTATAGTTGGAGATCCCAGCTGCGCAAAATCTCAGTTTCTCAAGTATGATAAGTTTTATTTTCTGCTATTTTTGTAGGTACAGTTTGTTCCTTCTGATTCACTTGCTTACCTGGATCAATCTTTTGCAGGTACACTGCAGGTATTGTACCTAGATCTGTCTACACATCTGGCAAGTCCACTTCAGCTGCTGGATTGACTGCAACAGTTGCCAAAGAACTTGAAACTGGCGAGTTCTGTATTGAGGTTGCTTTCTATCTGTATAACTTCAGAATTATTAAAAGTAACTACCAGGCATGACTCCATTCTTAGAATGTCCTCTTGACATTATTTAGCATTGTCTTTTTATCTTTTCATGGCTCTCCAATTTCTGACTTCATATAGTTTCCTTTACCAAATTTTTAAAACAATAAACTATTGAGTTAAACATCATGCTTTGTTTAAGTTTTGTCTTTCTATCATCATAAAAAGTTCTTAAATTGTTTCAAGATTACTTTGGATAATGTGAAATAAAAATGATAAAGTCAAAGCAGCTTAATATTAAGTTAATTCTTTTATCAGATTATATGTGAAACCTATAACGGAAATGAGAAAATTATAGTCCTGAAGAATCTGATATCCTTTCACAGATTTCTAGTAGCTATATGAATTCCTTTTAAATTTTGGGTTTTCTTACAGGCTGGTGCTCTGATGCTTGCTGATAACGGCATTTGTTGCATTGATGAATTTGATAAGATGGACATCAAAGATCAGGTACCTTGTTTACTTTATTATCAAATAAAATTAAATTTACAACAAATTTTCGGATGTCAATATTATTGGATGTGTAGGTTGCAATTCATGAAGCCATGGAACAACAGACAATAAGCATCACAAAAGCAGGGATTCAAGCAACACTTAATGCTCGAACATCAATTTTAGCTGCAGCTAATCCAGCCGGAGGGCGCTATGACAGGTCTAAACCACTTAAGGTAATAATTTTTCATTATATGATTTTAGCATATTGGCTGTCTCATAAAAACTTGCCCTATTCTCATCATTTTGATACTCAGACTTACCAATAAGTGCCTTTTCATTTTCAGTATAATGTGGCTCTTCCTCCTGCAATCCTTTCAAGATTTGATCTGGTATATGTTATGATTGATGATCCAGATGAAGAAGTTGATTATCACATTGCTCATCACATTGTAAGAGTTCATCAGAAGCATGAAAACGCACTTGCTCCTGAATTTACGATAGCTCAACTAAAGCGTTACATTGCCTATGCTAAAACTTTGAAACCAAAGGTTTGTTGCTTCATTTTACCATCAAGAAGAAGATTTCATTTTGCCATAGAGCGGTACATTTCTCAATTAGCTGCGGTAAGTTTTGCAGCTTAATTCTGAAGCAAGAAAACTGCTGGTGGAATCTTATGTTGCTTTACGGAAAGGTGATACAACTCCTGGTAGTAGAGTTGCTTATCGCATGACAGTTAGGCAGCTTGAAGCATTGATCAGACTTTCTGAAGCCATTGCTCGAAGTCATTTGGATATTCAGGTTTGTTGATTTAAGCATTTTGTACTATTATTTTAAATAGTAAATTCATTGTAGATATAGCGATGCTTATGGGGCTTCTCTACAGGTACAACCAAAACATGTTCGTTTAGCAGTTAGATTGTTGAAAACGTCTATCATCAGGTAATAAAATTTCATCTGTGCTTGGTGAAATGTTTATTCTAAAACTCTTAGGGAGTGTTTATTGTCGTGTTAATGTAACTTGAGGGAATTGACAACTCGATATATCCTTAATCTCTTATAAATGTTTCCGAGGCTGTTTAAATGCAAAAGCCTTTATTTTTACTTTCATGTAATTTATTTTCCATTTCATGTCTAAAATTGACCAATGCATCTCTATATTTTTTAATAAATCATTAACTCTAATACACCCTTGCATTTTGTTATTGGTATTTCACGAAAATGGTTTCAGTCTCTGCAACATATACTTAATTTCTGTTTCTTTGCGTCTACTTGATATGATTTTGTCTGATCATGCAGTGTGGAATCCAGTGAGATTGATCTATCTGAATTTCAAGATACAAATCCTAATGATGATGGAAATGATGAAAATGACGGTGGTGAAAATCAAGGTGATGCTCAACCGAACAACAATGGATCTGCTCCAGCAGCTGGAGATGCAGGTGGGATTCATTCCATTTTGCTTGTATTAAGTTTGTTTCCTTGGACATTTTGAATTAAATTTTTTATGATTTTGCAGCAGCTGAAGTAGCAGGTTTAGCAAATCAACAAGGAAAAAAACTTGTTATTACTGAAGAATACTTTCAGAAGATTACTCAAGCGCTAGTCATGCATCTTAGGCAACACGAAGAATCTGCAAGAGATGGTAAATGTCAAAATCCATTTTTGTTCATTTTTCTGTGATTTGTATTCATGATTTAGTAGTATGCTTTGGATTATTCTTGAGTTTGGTTCATCTTCCACAACACTTGAATTAGGATAGAACCGTTGGCTTTATAACTGAACTGCACTTTCAGTTAAGCTAACACAAAGGGAGAAAATACAGAAACTGAAGCAATCCAAAATTGATTAATAACTTGTTCATCACTGAATTGCTGTTGCATTTCGATTTGGTTTGGTTGTGCACTGAAATAACCAAAATTTGTTAGTAAGAAATAGTGATGTTGAAGAAAATGGATGATGTTCAGGGAGTGGGCTAGCTGGAATGAGGCAGAGGGACTTGATCACATGGTACATAGATCAACAGAATCAGAAAAATAGCTATAGTTCCCAGGAGGAAGCAAAGAATGAAGCTATTAACATCAAAGCTATTATAGAGGTAAGTGATAGTGTTAAGTTAGATTTTTTGGATATTGTAATAAATAATTCAAAACATGGTAACAAACAAGCCCTGAAATTGTTTTGTCTGGGTTGCAGAGTTTGATTAGAAGGGAAGGATACTTGATAGTTGTAGATGATGGAGCTCAAGCAGGGCAAGAGCAAGGTGGAAGGCAGAGAGTATCAAGAGATAACCGGATATTAGCCGTTGCTCCAAATTATGTTGTGGAGTGATGTGATGTCATCGATCTGGTAAATTAATTGGCTGTAGTGTTTAGAAGGCTATCTTTCTCATTGGTTGTCAATTTTGATAGTAAATGGTACAAAATCCTGCTCTGTAACGTTTCTGAAATATCAAATATGGATTCTCCCTTTCTTAAAAATGCAGATTAATTATTGTCCTAGAGTTTAAAATACTGGCAATAGTTTTGTATCATAATCGCTGGACTTCGATAGCATGAGAAGATTACTGGTGATATGATGATTATAGATCACAACAGGAAGACTCTACAATTTAAAAAAGGCCTAATGAACTTGTCCAAGATAATCAATTGCCACCTTCACTTAATTCCCTCTATCATGTCAGTTTTTTTTTTTTTTTTTGTTGGTTTTACTCATCAATTGCCTCCTTCACTTAATGCATTTTTTTGCAAATTCAGGGGAATCTTGAACTTTTGAAAGTTCAGTGATAGCAAACTCTTTTGAACAAGTTCAGGGATTATTAATGCATTAAGCTTGAAAAAAATGTGAATTTGCATAACATTCTTCAACCTTTCCAAGTCTTTGAATGTGTATCTTCAAGGATTCTTAATATGTAGCCCTATATCAACAAAATGTTGCATTTTCACATCTCTGCAATTACAGGGAATAACCATGAGATTTGTCCCCGTATGGTATGGTTGAATCATCAACAAATGAGGAAATAGGCTGGCTAATATTTTGGATAGATGAGATGAGCTATCTGGGTTGTTAACAATTGCATCATAGTTAATTCGAAATGGTGTAAAGACAGTTAAATTAGTTAGAAGTATCCATTGTATTAGGGACTTTTCAATTTCAATCTAAGAATAAGATTCAATCTGTAATTTGTAATCACTCAATCTAAGAATAAGATACAAGCTTTCTTTCCTTTTATGTCTCTCTCTGCTATCTCTACTCTATTTCATCAATCTTTCAATTGTTTCAGTTTCTAAAAAGACACAAATCTATTATGTCTAACAAGTGAATTTGATAAATCATTTAGGTTGAGCCTCGTTTTACAACCATGTTCTTAACATGATGGCGGATGAATGAAAAATAAAAAAAATAGCAAATTAATGTGAATTCCAATTTGATTAGATATTTAACTTGTAAAAATAAAAGTCTTAGGAACTTTATTGTTAATTGCCCTCTAATTTTTTTACTTCAAAATTTATTACTTTAATGTCAATTTACTCCTTATTGTTTAAATGGCAATTTTTATATGTTTATGTTATATAGTGTCAATGTCGCTATGTTGTTTGGGTTTATCTAAATTTTTCGACATATCGGTTATTAATGTCTTATTTGCACATCTACGCTTACAATAATACAAAGATTCACCCTGCTCATATGTGGATTCGACCTTTAACTTCTAAAATAATAGCTTCAGTCTCAACCAATAAGACAAGAAATTTATCACATCGTGATGATGCTAATATGATACAAATTTAAAAAAAAATAATAAATTGGTCTTTTTCGCCAATTAGTTAAGTATTAAGGAACAACAGACACACTTATCAAATTAAAACAATTAATGTTTACGTTGAGTTATACTAATTAAAATAATTAGAAATAACATTGACTTCTATTTTAAATCATTCAATAACTTTCTCCATTTTAATATAGTAATTAATTTAAACAATATAAGGGTTATTTAGTAATCCATATTGTGATATTGTAGTTGCTATTGTTTAATAGTTGTTTATCAACTGATAAAGCAGCAATTTTATCTTGCCTTGTCATGGACATTTGAATTTCTTGAAAATAACGTATTTAATGGAATACTATAATAGATAGTTAAAATATTGTTGTGGCGTAGCATAGAAGAAATCAATTAATTGATTAAAAATTAAGGAACGGATGATCCTATTAAATCACATCATTATTTGTTCAATTCACCGTAGCCCACTAAACTTTCATGAATTTTGCAATATGTTCTATAAATAATTTTTTCTATACATTGTTGATTTTATTTACATTGACCTTAAATGCAATACTGTAGCTAGTGACAAAATATTCTTTGATACACAATCAAACTATCAAGTTTGGGTTAAGATTATAAAATAAAAAATGTATATAATGTGTAGATTTGAGTAATGTTATGTAATTCAAATAGCATTTTAGCGTTAAAATATGAAAAATGCTCGTTGAAAGATTGGAATGAGAGAGTGACTCACATGCCTATCTTCAGAATGTTGATCTTGTGTAGTCCGCCTTGTACGGTGGTCGGAACCTGTAAGACAAGGGGTGATTAAGGGGGACTAGACATGTGATCGACGTAGTCTGTTCGATGCTTAAGTTAGAGACAGAATTAAAAGAGGAGGAAGAGAATATTAATGAATTGAATGAGTAAGAATTATGTACATCTAACATGCGATTGAGGTCTGTATATATAGGAAGTGGATATGCCCAAGTAGTGATGGAAACAATATCTACCACTAGTGGCTCACTCTACTTGAAGTGTATCTCTTGCTTGAAGAGGTAGAGTTTACGTAGGACAAATCCATTGTTAGTTGGATAAGGATGGGAGATGATTTGGCATCTCTATGTTTGAGGAAGACTCGCTTCGCTGCTCCAGTTATTCGGTGGGACCGAATCGCCACACAACGATGGACGAGTGGTGACCATGCGCATGTCTAACCCATGTCGGGTTATCAGAAGCCCCCCCTTAAGCATGGGAAAGTCCTTCTAGGTCTTTCTTCAACCGGGTGAGTATCTTGCTCATTGTATAGTCCCAAGTCGTGTTGTTGAACTCGTCATAGTTCTAACCGTGTCGATTTGAATTTTCTTCTAGTACCAGCTGGATCGCTTGAAATTCATATCCTCGGCCGAGTCGTTTGACATTCTCTGGAGTTGGTTACAACTATCTCGCGGATGAAATCTAAGTAGTTGATGGTGAGCCACGAGCCCTAAATCCAACGGTGTAGATCTAATCATCATTTCAAACGTCAAATCAGCCTATAAAAGTGATGTCAACTTCATTTCTCCCTCACTTCGCATTTCAGTGAGCATTTCTTCTCAAACTATATTCTCCAGCGATTTTCTAGAGCATTTCAAGCATTTTATCTTTCTCCGATCAGTAACATTTCACTTGATCAAGTAAGCATTTTATTTCTCTATTTCTTTTTGCGCATCTTTTCATGCCATTTGCTTCAATTCTCATCTATCCTCAAACTTTATTAACCCGGCTTTATTGATCAAATAACTTGTGTATTCATCAGGTGGCTGAGGCGACTCCTAGGTCGTCAAACCAGTCCCTAACAAAGCACTCTTTGGTGGATGTCTTTATAAGGGAGGTGCCAGACGTCGATTGTAGGGACCTCAAGGTCCAATCTCTCCTCAAAAGCTGCTTTCCTCTTCCAAAGGATGAGGAGAAATTGAAGGAGGAGGCAACAATCATTTTGTCAACCATCCTCTTTCAAGACCTCACCTCTGTAAGTGGTTTCTCTTATTTTTCTTCAACTTTTTATCACTCAATTTGTACTAACATTCTCTTTGTTCATGTTTTTAGGTGATGTTGAGGGCGATTGAGCTAATCCGTCAAGCTCGCAAGGACTCCCATTTTGAAATGTGGTATAAGACGACTGCTGACCGGATCAAGGACCTCGAGGCCAAGCTAGCTACAGCCACCTGGAAGGTGGAGGAGGCTGAGAACGCCCGGGTGAGAGCGAAGAAGGATGCAGAGAAGGCGGTCGAGTCGACAAAGAAATTTGAGGAAGCGGTCGCGAAGACCATCGAGCTGAAGGAGGCTTTGGCTAAGTCGAAGGAGGAGCGGAAGAATGTTGTGGCGGTAGCTGAGGTGATTACCAACCGGTTGCTCGAATGTGCTATCTCTATGGAGAGAGGGTGCTTTTTGCGAGTCAAGCTCTTCATCCGGATATATTGGATGACCTTGTCATAGAGGTGGACTTCCCAAGTTATGAAGACTTGGACAAGCATCAAAAGGAGAAAGAGCACCAAGAGTTGGCTGATCAAGAGGTTTTACCCGGTTGAAGAGTCGGTGATTCCTCCAGCCAAGCAAGTTGAAACTCGATTGCCAATACTTCTCTTCCTCCTTAATAAACTTAGGCTTTTTGTAGCTTCTTATGTGTTTTAACCTCACGTAGCGAATGTTTTTGTAAGTGCTTCGTGGCATTAACAATCGATCCTTCAAGGCTCGTATTTATAAAATACTACTTTGCTTCTCAACTTTTTGTTATTTCATCTTGTTTGTAGCACTATATATTAATCTTTCGTATCGTGCTTCCAAAAAACAAAACTAAAAAATAACCAAGTTAAAGCGAGTCGTCTTTGACTTTCTTAAAATGCATAAAGAAGCTATAGTTAACTACCGTATTAAGCCGCGTAGTATTTTTCCTTTCAACCGTGTGCTACTTCGTTTTGTCTGTTGTATTATTCTTTTCAAGTTATACGTTTATCAAACAAAGATAAAAAGTAACCAAGTTAAAGCGAGCCATCTCTTAGTTTCTTAAAATGCTAAAAGAAGTTGTAATCAACTACCGTACTAAGCCACGTAGTGAATAATGGGAGTCGGGTACACGAAGCCCGTGTGCTCAACCATCCCTTAGAGGAGTGTCGCCCTTTAGGCTATTCTGTTCCTTAAAAGAACTTTTTAGAGAGACGAATGAATTTCAGATAGTGTGATCAGTACTACTAAATTGAACAAGTATTTTTTAAAATATTTCTTTTTAATTAAAAAGAGTAAAAGATAACATCAACCGGTGTCTATAGGTCCGTTATCCGACTTGTGACCCATCAGAGGACGGGTGCCTTGTTAAAAACCTTATATGGAAAAAACCCTATGGGAAAAAATCCATATCAAGGAAAAGAGTGTACCTGTTTATGCCCTATGGTTATGCGGTTATGAAGTACTGCTTGAGAGATGCTATGTTCCAAGTTCTAGGTAACTTTTTCCCATCCATCTCTCTTAGTCTATAAGTGGCAGGTACAACAACCTCATCGATTACATAGGGGCCTTCCCAGTTGGCTCCTAGTTTGTCTTTTCCTTCCAGCTTTTATGAGGTGGATGAATCTATTAAGACCAGGTCCCCTTCTTTGAGCCGTACTTCTTTGACCCTCTTATCATGATACCTTGCAGTCTTTACTTTATAAACTGCCATCAGGATGTAAGCCCGATCACACCTTTCCTCTAGATTGTCTAGGTGGTGAAGTAGGTTGATGTTGTTTTGTTCCTCGTCGTAAAATTAAACCCGATTTGAGGTAGCGTCAATCTCAACCGGTATAACCGCTTTAACCCCATGGACTAGCAAAAATAGTGTTTCTCCAATCGGGTTGCAAGGAGTCATCCGGTATGACCATAGTGCGTTGTTCAACTCTTCATCCCATTCTCCTTTTCTTCCTTCTAAACGCTTTTTAGCCCCTCGCCAAGTGTTCTGTTGGTAACTTCTGCCTGACCATTCGTTTGTGGATGTGCGATGGATGAGAAGTGTTGTTCAATTTTCAACTCGTTGAAGAAAGCCTTAAACTCAGCTAATATGAATTACAACCCGTTGTTTTAGATGATCTTTTGCGAAACACCAAAATGGATGATGATGTGGTACCATACGAAGTCAATGACCCGTTTTGAGGTGATGGTGCTTACTGTAAACGCTTCTACCCATTTGGAGAATATGGTCGATTGCTACAAGGATGAATTTCTTCTATCGGATGGCCATAGGCATAGCCACGGCAATGTTAATTCCCCATGTGAAGAACGGATGCCCGGTGTAAATAGGCTTCTGCATGGTGTGTGGAATGTGAGATTTTCTTGAGTGAATGTGGGTTTGGTGGTAGACTTTGATAAGTGTATAATTACACTTATTATCATATTAATTTTATACACTAAACACTATAGTTTAAATCCTTTTTATACTTCATATAAAAGATTTCACGTGGTATGTAGTTGTTTTTTATGCAAATGCAGATACTAGGTAAATCTTGGGAGTAAAATGATCTAAAGTGGAATTTATGAAAAAAGAGTGAAAAGGGTATAAAAAGATGTGTGAAAACTTAAAGATTTGGCTTAGGATCGAAACTGTCAAAGATTTGTGAAGTTACAAGGAGAATTCTAAAGAAAAACTCAACTCACGGTCATGACAACCGTTCACGATCGTGACTAGTTCTTCTTCATATCAGAAGTCTACCAATCAAGGATTCACGATCGTTACATGTATATCGCGGTCGCAACTTGGATGGATTTTTGTATTATCTTCTTAGCTACCAATTGCCAGATAAGCATGATCAACCGCCATCAACTACCAATGAAAAGACACTTATCATAAGTCAACCAATCATGAAAACATGCCTATCCATTGTGGATTAAATCAAAGCTTCTCAACCAATTATAATGAAGAGATGCAATCATTCACCAATGGACACAACCCTTCATTTGGATAGATGCAACCCTTCGATCTCTATTAAATGGGCTCCAAACCTTACAATTTCATAGGTTATAGTGCACCACCAGAGAGGAGAGCATTAGAGTGCAATTATAGGGTTACATATAGTGTGTGTAGATATAGAGTTCGCTACTTTCATAAGTGTTAGCGAGAAAATGTTTAAGTGATTTGAATCCTTGTTTCGATCACTATATTCTCTATATTCTCGAGCGATTGTTGTATAAGTGTACTTGCAAATCACTTATCAATAAAAGTTTTCATTCTTCAATATTCATTTTTTTGATATTTGCAAAGAATAGCATCCTAGCAGAGGTTCTGTATGGGCCGAGAACGAATTCAAAGCAGATGCAGGAATTGC
>CATIWQ010469581.1:0-33236 GCA_949673415.1 Euphorbia schlechtendalii | reverse complement strand
TATTATATATGCGCATTGATAAGACAAAGTCTATGACTACTTCATAGCATAAAAGTGAGAGGATATAGTGGGAGCTATGTGGTGTGAGAACTGCACATACGTGTTACTATGAATAGTCTAAATATTCTTAGTTGTAGTTTCATTGAGACTGAACATCAATGAAGAAGAAAAACTAGCATGTGTAGGCTTACTCATTGGATTAGATCCAAGCAACCGATCTCACAAGCTAAAGGTGGTACCTTGATTTAACACATGAATTTATTTGGGTAATACATTGAAGACCGCTATAAGACAAACACTCAGAAATAACTATATCCATGTGTTTGTATCATGTCTAATTGTAGTAGCAGTACAAGTATCCTCAGACCTGAGATACTGGTTATCTTATGTAGGAGTTGTTATACTTTGGGTCATACTTATTCATACCCTAGCAATCAGGATGATATGGGGTGATTACGAGTATAGTGATGATCACATGTTGGTAAGCTGAGTAGTCAAGATGGGATCCATCGCTCCTAATATAGTGATATAATGAGAGATGTACCTTAAGGCCTCTTGTTGAAGAAACACACTCATAAACCTCTGATCAGAGTATAAGATTGATAGAATGGGTTTCTAATCAATCTTGATACATTATGGCGAGTGGTGTTCTTCGTGAACAAGTCTAATTCCAAGATAGCTACGGCTATTACATGAGCTAAAACTTAATCCGAGCTCAATAAACTAGATGGTACTTAACCTGATGAAAGGAGTATATTGTATTGGTTACTATTACAGAATTAGAACAAGTCACAAGCATGTAACGTTCCGAGTATCGAGGGATCATATGCCTTTGCTAGAAAGCCCATTTGATCCTCTAGAGTTATCGGGTTCCATATCGGTCTAGAATACTGAGCCTAAAGGTTCCTGGATGGGAAGCCAAGTTTAGGTTAACCTCTAGAGGCTCTATACTTCATGATCCTATAAGGTGACACACTTTGGGTCTTTAGCGGATTAAGTAAAGAACCTATAGACTGGGTATATACCGAGATTATTTAGGTTGTCAAATTCATTGAAAGAATCACTAATTGGTTGGACCAGATTAATAATTAAAAGGATTAAAGAAGAAAATTGAGAAAATTTCATAGAGCAGAGCAATGGAATTTTCCAGTTGCGAGTGGGCCCCAAAAAAACACGGGTTGTTTAGAGTGGGGCTTATGCGGCTTCCCCGCGATCTAAAAAGCTTGCGGGCCACTAGCGTGCGGTGCTAGTTAATCAAGACAGTAATTGAACATGCAACATTGCAAGGTGGAATTTCAAAACTTAAAATTAACCTAAAAGGATCTCCTATGCATGTTATGATTGATATAATTTAAGTTGAAGCATTCCATAGATGCCAATAGGTTTATAAAACTCATAAAAGAAACCTAGCATCTAAGTTTAGAACATTACCAGTTGATGTGTGCTTCTCTTTCTCTTTGGATGCTGCTTTCCCTTAAAGCAATTCGGCAGAACTCCGTTAGCACAAGCCTCTAAAATAGGATAGCCTCTATGATTGATGCACATGGATCTTCATGATAAATGTATAATTACATTTATTATCAATATAATTTTACACACTAAACACTATAATTTAAGTCATTTTTATACTTCATATAAAAGATTTCACGTGGCATATAGTTGTTTTTGGTGCAAATGCAGATACTAGATAAATCTTGGGAGTAAAATGATCTAAAGAGGAATTCTATGTAAAAAGAGTGAAAAAGGTGTGAAAAGATGCGTGGAACTTAAAGATTTGGCTTAGGATCGAAGCTGTTGAAGATCGGTGAAGTTACAAAAAGAATTCTGAAGAAAAACACAATTCACAATCGTGACAACAATTCACGGCTGTGACTTGATACACTTTAGAAATAGAAAATTGTAAAAAAAAAAAAGATTCGCGATCGCGACTTGTATATCGCGATCGCGATTTGGATGGTTTTTTGGTCAAATCTTCTTAACTACCAACCTTTGGATAAAAATGATCAACAACCATTAACTACCAACGAAAAGACACTTATCAGAAGTCAACCTATCATGAATAGATGCCTATCCATTGTGGATAAGATTAAAGCTTCTCAACCAATCACAATGAAGTGATGCAATCTTTTACCAATAGACACAACTCTTCGTTTAGATAGACGCAACCCTTCGAACTCTATAAATAGGGCTCCAAACCTCACCAATTTCGTGGAATGGTGTGGCATTGGAATTAGAAAAAGTGAGAGAGATATAGTGTGTGCGTAGATAGAGAGTGAAATTATTTAGTTTTCTCTACGTTCATAAGTGTTAACAAGAAAATGTTTGAGTGATTCGAATCCTTGTTTCAATCACTAGATTTCTTTACATATTCAATAAAAGTTTTCATTCTTCAACATTCGTTTGTTCAATATTCATAAAGAATAACATCCTAGAGGAGGTTCTGTAAGGGGCGAGACTGAGTTCAAAGCAGACGTAGGAATTGCAGGAATACGACTCCCATTAAAGAGTGGATACGATTTGATCAACTTTAGCTTTCACTTGCATATCTTACAACTTTGCTTTGCTTTCTACTTATACTTTCTATTTCAAAGTTTATGATATGTCTATGTGTCATCATGCGTATTTCATATTGACTCTTTTATATTAATCAAGTTATATGCCTTTGAGTTAACTTTAAGAGTAGTTTCGAGGTTAACGAGATTGTGTATAATCACTGGATACGTGATTTTAACGCTGTTTAGTGAGCCAAATTTTTGGAATGGTAACTTGCTAAATATGGCTATGTGAGAGCGACCAATACTAAGCATAGTAATATTATTGTCCAGGTTTATATAATCATCTTAATTCGTTTGCACTAGATTTAGGAAAGTCATTTCATGTGTTGCTCTACGATGAATCATTGAACATCTGAGTGTCTAGAACCGATTATGTTAAATTAGTCTAGTGAACGTAATAACTTTGTTGAACTTGCATGTTTTCTTTGCTCTACTTATTTCGTAGGAAAAATCTATATATTTAGAATCTCTAGTTTTCCATACATATATTCTATCCATTCTTCATTCTAATCCTCCCAACTAAAATCCAAAAATATTTTATTTTCTTTATTCTATTTTTCTTGTTGATCTTTAGAGCTAGTCCTTCCCTGTGGGATTGATATCTTTTAAAACTACATCGTAACTGTATACTTGTAGTGGTCACCATTTTTCTATTTAGATAAGTGGTACTGACAACACCTATTCGTATTTGAACTTATATCTTATCGGTAGGAAAGTGGGAGATAAGGTTTTTGGCTTCATTATTAAATAACAAATCCTAGGAGTTATTAGAGTCAAAACTTGCGAATACTTCACCGACCAAAACCTCATTGAGGTAGAACCTGTTAGTAGACAGCAGCTAGACCACTTGAAGACCAACCCAAAAGTATAAACTAAGAAGGTCCACTTTAAAATAGAAAGAGCCTTCTAAAGAATTCTTCGTTGCTTGGACCCGCAGGCTGACCCGCGAGCTTGCTTTGTGGTGCAAGCTCGGGCTAGCAGAGCGGGCCCACATGCTAGTGCACGTGGGCTTCCCCACATGCTAGCGGCACGCGAGCTTTTCAGCTCGCGGGGTAATCACTCAAGCCCCACTCCTAACATCTTGTGTTCATTTGGGGCCCACTCGCAACGGGAAAATTTTCTTGCTCTATTGTGTGCAATTTTCCCTATTTTCTCTTGTATTCCCTTTAATTATTAATTTGGTCCAACCAATTAATAATTCTTTAAATGAATTTGACAACCATACATTTCAGCATAGACCTAGTTTATAGGTTCTTTACATAGTCCGATAAAGACCCAAAGTGTGTGACCTCTTACGATCCCGAAGTATAGAGTTGCTAGAGGGTAATCTAAACTTGGCTTATCATCCAAAAACCTTTAGGCTTAGTGTTCCAGACTAATATGGAACCTGATAACTCTAGATGATCAAATGGGCTTTCTAGCAAAGGCGTATAAACCCTTGATACTCGGAACGTCATGTGCTTGTGACTTGATCCGGTTCTACAATAGTAACAAATACAATACACTCCTTCCATTAGGTTAAGTAACATCTAGTTTATTGAGCTCGGATTAAGTGTTAACTCATGTAATAGTCGTAGCTATCTTGAAATTAGACTTGTTCACGAAGAACACCACTCTCCATAATGTATCAAGATTGACTAGAAACCCGTTCTATCAATCTTATACTCTAATCAGAGGTTTATGAGTGTGTCTCTTCAATAAGGGACCCAAGGTACATCTCCTATTATATCACTATATAAGGAGCGATGGATCCCATCTTGATACTCGGCTTACAAACATGTGATTATCATTATACCCGTAGTCACCCACGTCATCTTGATCACCAGGGTATGAGTAAGTATGACCAAAGTATAGCAACTCCTACATAAGGTAACCAATATCTCATGTCCGATGATACTTATACTGCTACTGCAATAAGACATGAAACCAACACATGGATATAGTAAATTATGAGTGTCTATCTTATAGCAGTCTCCAATGTATTACATGAATACATTCATGTGTTAACTCAAGGTATCACCATTAACTCATTAGTTCGGTTGCTTGGATCTAATCCAAGGAGTAAGCCTACACATGCTAGTCTGTCCGCTTCATTGATGTCCAGTCTCATTGAAACTTTGACTATGTATATTTAGACTATTCATAGTAACACGTATGTGCAATTCTCACTCCACATAGCTCCCACTATGTCCTCGCACTTTTAGCTATGAAGTAGTCATGGACTTTGTCTTAACTTTATTAATAATAATCTGAAACCATTTATACATTATAACTAATTAAGATATATCACCCTAATTACCTCTACGACATACATCATGTCTAACATGCGCTAGCGGGCAGCAGGCTCGTAAGTGCTTCCCACAGTAGTGCTTGCGCGGGATTGCTATACAGGCCCGCTAGGTGCGCCCACAAGCTAGCTTGCCGGAAGGCCTGCAAGCCCATCTTGCGGTACAAGGCAAGCCCATTAGGGCTTGCATTATGGAGGCAGCACAGGTTAACCTGCGGGTCCTATGGATCCGCGCGGCTGACCTGTTTTGTGGGATTGGATTTTCCCATCCCACATTGTTAATTGAGGGGAGTTTTCAACTCCCCTCTACCCTATAAAATAGGCCTCCAATTCTCCTTTCCTCAGTACTTTAGCTCAGCCTTTCTCTCTGAGTTTGACATCTTTTCTTCGCTAGTTTTTGCGAGATCCTCCAACCGACGAAGAATTCTTTATAAGGCTCTTTCTATTTTTAAGTGAGCCTTCTCAGTTAATATTTTTGGGAGAGATTATGATTTGATTAGATCTGGGAGAGATTGGCTAGTGGACCGAACTAGTTTTGTATAGAATTGATAGCTCGAAAGGAAGAATTAGCTAAATGTGCATTCACCATAGTTCTATCAATTCACCAGCTAGCCTATCATTACATTTGTTGTAAGATAGTGAACGACGGATTAAGGCTTCCGAGATCCAAACAATGTGGAAGTAAGCGATTGTCTACCAATCTAGGGTAAAGCATATGCGTTATATATCAATGTGATATTATATTATATATTATATACTAACTTATATGGTTGAGTACTATTCAAAATAGTCTTGGTAGACCCTAACAGGTGCAAGATATTTTCAAAATATTAGGTGTTAATCTATTTGGTTAAGTACCGTTCAGGATAGTCTTGAAAGAACCTAACAGGTGCAAGACAAAATGTTCATGGTAGTATGCTGGTTGCACGAGTTCACAACATACAGAAGATCTACCTTGTACGGAATGCGACCTGTCAAGTGCGAGTGGGAGATGTTGGTAATACTCCGTCTGCCTGTGAATGGGTCAAAGGATCCGATCCAATTTATTTATTTGGGCTAAATTAAAAAATTATAGAAATTTAAGGATTTAATTGTACATAATCAAGAGTTTAAGGAATTATTTTCAATTAATCCATTTTCTTATTATATATATGATGGCTGTGTACATTGATATGGAATGAATATTTCATTTCATTCATTTTTCCTTTCATTATCTCTCTCCCGGATTTTTGTCTTGCGATGAAAATATCGTAAATTGATCGTTATCGATATTCGTCGCTGCAGAAGTTGTAGATATATATCCATACTCCGACACACAGTGAGATGGATTTGATTTGACGTTCGATGCGGCGCTCTTCGATCTTCGGGCACGGAAAAGGTTAGAATCTGAATTCGTTTCTTATTTCCGATTTACTTCAATGATTACATAATTCAATGAAATATATTCACGTGTTTAAGATCAAGTTTTTTATAATAGTTTTGGATCCGAGAAAAAAAGAGTTATGATTCACCACTCAACTTTGCATATAAATATCAAAGCGATCATTTGTAATTCATGAGTTGAGTGAAATAATGAAAATCCCTAAGAAATTTTGAATTGAAACTTGGATTGAAGGTTGTAATTCCAATTTGGTGAATTGGATCTAATTGTATATTTAATAGATTCAAGGACTTAAATTTTTTAAGGATCAACGAGATATTTTATCATTTTCTCCTTGTCATTGATCATATTCATCTCTCTTTTAGATTTTTCATGCTATGATTCTCGTGAAAACCCAATTGACACCTAATATACAATCTCAACTTTAAAGAGAGATGCCACCTAATATCATGTACCATATGCTCTATTCATTGCCCTTACATATCACATGCCACGAAATTGGTTGGTTTTGAACCCTATTTATAGAGTGCAAAGGGTTGCATCTATCCAAACAATGAATCGTGTCCATTGGCGAATTGTTGCATCACTTCATTGTGATTGGATGCAAAGTTTCATCTTCATCTTCAATGGATAGGCACCTTTTCGTGATTGGATTACCTCCAAAAGGTTTCTTTTCATCTGACAGTTGGTGGTGGTTGATCGTTGTTATCCAGCGGTTGATAGTTGAGAATAGTTATCCATAATTGCCACAAGTCGCGAGTGCGATATACTTGTCGTGATCGTGAACTTTGTTTGTTAACTTTTTGTTCATGAAGAATGACAAGTAGCAATCGTAAATGGGTGTCACGATAGTGACATCTGTTTTTCTTCATGATTCTTCTTTGCAACTTTGCCGATCTTTGACAACTTCGATACTAATCCAATTCCTTGTGTTCCATTTATCTTTTTGCACCTTTTTCACTCTTTTTACATACAATTCCATCTTTGATCATTTTACTCCCAAGATTCACCTAGTTTCCGCACTTGCATAAAAAACAACTACATACCACCTGAAATCTTTTATATGAAGTGTAAAATGACTTTAAACCTTATAGTTTTATGAGTAAAAATATCATGATAATAAGTGTAATTATACACTTATCACATCCCCACACTTAAATTTTACCTTGTCCTCAAGGTAAACACAACAGAAGTGTATAAAATAGTAATTCAAGTTCGTACCTCATTTGGCAAAAGACTATCATAGTGAGTACCACATTCCCATGTTGCATAAAGTTCAAGTAAAAGTTAGAAATTTCTCACAAATTAGTAATGTGCAATTTATATAGTTTAGTTGTATACCTTTGCTCTTAATGAAAGGCCAACCGAATTGCGTCTTCATATAAGCGTTATATACTTACTCGAATATTGCCTTCTCTCAAGTATAGTATAAATTATAAAACACAAAGGGAGCACACTTTGAAAAGATTTATCTCAAGGCATTTTTAGGTAACCTAGGATGCTAAACACTCTTAGTGGTTGCATTTTATGCTCCTTACCACTCTCCCCTTTTTTTAAGTGGTTGCATTTTATGCTCCATAACACTTTCTCTCATTTTTTTCTTTTAAGCATATGTTTTTAAGTATAGTTTTGTACTTTGCACCCATTTTTCGTGCTATGCTACTTTTCTTTTTTCACTCATTGAATGTTTGCAGTTTCTGCTCCGTACCATTCCTCACCTTTTGCATAACTCATTGGTTATCCTCTCTTTCTTTTGATTTTTTCTCTCAATACCCTCATCCTTTATTGATCACTTTCAAAGTATTATGGCTATAGTTTCCCAACACTTTAAAGACACTCAATACTTATAGGATGCATTCGAGAATAACATATAAAACTCATAGTAAGAACACTACTACATATTACTCCACTACTAACTTATCGATAGCTTTAAACTAAAACTATATAACTTATACTAATTCATGTTGCATTGAAATATATATCGAAACTTACTTGGAATGTTACTTTTGAATGTTACTCATCACTCATCTTTGCTAAATGCTAAATGTTGTGCCAAAAGAGCTCACACTCTCAACGTCCGCTCAAACTCGAAACAAAAATTTTGTTCAAAATTTGCACTAACATCAAACTTGTAAAACCTAACACTCACAATAACCTTGGAACATATGTTATTATGTATAGATATGGATAATGTATAAATAACAAAAAATAAGAAAATTTTCATTCTTCAATTTTTTTAATTTTATTTAATTTTTTTTGGATTTTTTTGGATTTTATACAAGTGCCCCCCCACACTAGAGAACACAATGTCCTCATTGTGAGAGACTTAACTAGTCATGCTAATTAACACATAAATATAATTACTCGTTCTCCAGTAATTTGATCTCTAGAACGCACTTGCCTTCCCCAGCAATGGAGCCAAAAACTTATTCTCCACTTTTCTACTGATAATATAAAAGTTCTTAATATGAACAGGTGTTGTTAGTACCGCTTATCAAATAGAAAAAAGTTTATAACGGCAACCGTACAGTTGCGATGTAGTTTTAAAAGATATCGATCCCATAGGGAAGGAATTCAGTTATGAGGACCAACTATAGTTACGAGATGGAAAAAAATATAATGATTTTAAGTTTAAGGGTTTTGAATGGTGAACAGATGCATGAATAGATTAGATGTAAAGTATATAGATATTCCCTAAGAACAAGTATAGTAGAGTAAAATATGGAAAGTAATCAAAGTTGTTTTAAACACCAGATAACTTCAACAAACTCAGTTCTAGATGCTCAAATATCCTATAATTCACCACAGAGCAACTCATGAAATTACTTTTCTAAATCTAGGGTAAACGAATTGTGACACTTATAAGAACCTGGATAACAATAATACTATGCTTAGCACGGGTCGCTCTCACATAGCCATATTTAGCAAGTTACCACTCCAAAAATGTTGGATCACTAAACAGCATTATAATCATAGATCCAATGATTATACACAATCTTGTTAACCCCAAAATCACTCTTAAAAGTCAACTCGAAAGCATATAACTTTATTAATATAAATGACGCAAGTCGAAATACTTGTTATGACAAATAGACATATCATAAACTTCGAAATAGAAAGTATAAGTAGAAAACAAAGCAAAGTTGTAAGGTATGCAAGCTTTGAAAAGTGTGATTTTCAAGCTTAAAAGACTCGAGATCAGAATCTCTAGCCTATGGTTCTCAAAGTCGCCACCCGGATTAGCTCTTCCTAGAAATTTTAGTATAGCCTAGATCCGTTAAGCCTAAGCTATACCATAGTTCAGAGATTCAGGTCTGGGATGATTTATCTATTTCATCATCATTTGAGTTAAATTACACTATGAGAGAGACCACGTTTATAATATTCGAACTAAACTAGATATTTTTAGTTTATGTTTATTGCGCATGCATAAAATGGTAAGTAAATTGCAGAAAGTAAACACGTAGGAAATTAAATGCGCCTATTCTACGAGGTATTAATTACATCATTAGGCTTGGGGTTTACAAATCGCCTAAATACATTGAAATCTAAGGGATACAATAACCTAGAATACATCGATATTTAATAAATATTACATTGGATTTTGAAATTGAAAGCGATACCCGAAGGAAATTAAATCCTAACATACATCTATCCTGCATCCACAAAGGTTAGCACAAGATATGGCACGTATGTTCGATTTGATTTTAGCGAGGACCGTTTGGCCTAATCAAAACATCAAGGGTTTAAAGTTGTTAAAATGAAAAATGGTTCATTTTTATTTACATGTATGTTGGTCAATTTTATTAGTGAAAATGACTGCATGGCAAAGTGGTGAGGACTGTTATCCAGGAACACGTTTTATTCCCTTCGTGGGGGTGACCTAAAACAATATTTAGAAAGATAAATCTATGCCAAACATGCATAATATAGTCATCATTTGGGTTAACAACGGTAACGATATCATTCATATTGTTATCGACTTCCCTGTGAAGGGCGATATCGATATGAATGGCCTGAAGCACTTCCGTTGCTACTCTGAACCTTAATTAACATACTAACACATTAATAAATCATTTATAAATCCCAAATAATTACAATTTGGAGGTTTGTTACCCCCAATGATGTATTTCCAAACTCGGGATGGTCTCAGCGAGTCATTACTGGCTTAAACGGCTCGAAACGGAGCGAAACAAAGTAAAACTGCATTCTAGCAGGTCAATATCATTAACGGCATTAGCCGATATCATTAATGGTATCAAGTGATATCGTTAACGATATCAATTTTCCAGACCTGCATGAAAATTCAGAAAATAGCAGAAAACAGCAAAAACAAAATCCAAAACTTCAAATGATCATAACTTTCGGTATACTTAACGGATTTGATGATCTTTATCATTACAGAAAGCTCAGGATGTGTAGAATATTTATGTAAAGAAAATACTCAAAAAGATTCCAAATTATACTGAAAATTGCAGAAGACAGAATGGTGCGCAAAAATGAAAGAAAATCGAAAACAAAACGAAACTTCAAAAGTAAAAGTATATAAATGTAAGCACGAACTCTAGGAACTCAGAGGCTTACCCCGTAGTCATGAATCATGTTCTTCAAGGTCCATGAAGTCCTCTGGGAAGCTCTCCTTCTTTCTTTTTTGGTTGTTTTTGGTGATTTACCGAAAATCTTTGGAAGGGATTTACTCCTAGCCAAAGTAAATGTTTTTGAAGGTGTAGTAACCTTCAAGTGAATGATAAAGATGTTATAGACTCTTCGTTCAAGTTTAAAACTCAAGGATTCAAGCTTGGTAACTCGAAATCTCAAGTGTTGTGAGGTGAAAGTTAGTGTTTTGCTCCAGAGTGTTCAAGAACAAATGGGGGAATGCTTCCTAGAGCTAAGTGTGAATTCCTCCTCCTAGAACTCTTCTTTCTTTCCCTGAATTTCATCCCCTCCCTATTTTTTGCTGAAAAATCAAGCCCTTATTATGGACTCCCTTCAATCCAAAAGTCATCCACTTGCACCCATTCATTTTGTCATTTTCCCATCATTTTCTTCCACCCACTAGTGGTCATAATGGGTTGGCAGCATGTTGACAGGGTGTCTTGGAGAAAAATTCCAAATTATGGGAGAGGGTCGGATGTTTTTCGTTGAATAATGCAAGATCTGCTTTTTAGTCTATCTTCCAACTAGATATCATTAACAGTAACCTCGATATCGTTGAACGATATCGGTGACATCATTACCGATATCTGTGATGTTATTCAACGATATCGTTAAATGATATCATTTATATCGTTAACGATATAGAACAAGGCAGAGGGCTTTTTCTTAGTTTGAGCTTTTTAAAAGGAAAAAAGGCCTAAAGAAATAAGGCAAATGATTTTCGAACGGTTTCGGGGCCCTGCAAAACATGAAAAGCTAACAAGGGAAAAAATTATAGCTTTACCATCGAACTCGCGAGTCAGGCATAAAAATCCCGTGCTCACAGATGTATTAGCCAAATCCTCCTGTTGGGTTCAGTTGCTTTACGGGTTATAAAATTTACCTCAGCATTCTGACCATTTGCGTTTCCCTGCTGAGCGTAGTTCTCAACATGGGGAACTTCCCTAACTATAGGGGTTAAAGGGGTAGAGGATGGGTTTGAAGAAGAGGGTGGTTTAGAAGATCTTACAATTGAAGAAGTGGGAGGATGGTTTGTTTTAGCGGAATAGAAGGTACTAGGGATGTGCGAGAATAGTGTGAGTTTGAGTTTGTACATGAGAAGAATGAGTAGAAGGGTTATTTACTGGTGAAGAATAAGGAGAAAAAGAATTATGGATTTTTGTGGGAGAAGAAATATGAATAGGAGAGTTTTGGATATTAACAGGTGAGGAAGGAATATGAATAGGAGAATGTTCAGAATTGGAAGGAGGATGAGAATTTACAGTTTGGTTTTCAGTATCTACGAGAGTAGAAACTGGGGGAATTGAAGGATTTATAAGAGAAGTTGGGATTTGAGGATTTACAAAAGAAGAGGGGGTAGGATTTTGAGGAACCTCTTGGTTAGCTGTTTGACCCAAGGATGGGTCAGCTTGAGGTTGCTTATGCTGAGTAGAAGACTGCTCAACATGAGTGAAAGAGAGTGTGGGGATGTTGGGTTCTTGGGGATTAAACTCCTTAGGATTCAAGGAAAGGGTGTCTCCAACATCCTCCTTGTTGCTCAACACTGCACTTTTCATTGCAGGGGCTTGTTGGTGGCAGAACGCTTGCGCTAAGTGCCCTTTACTTTGGTAAATACTTCTTGTACTTTAGCAGCAGCATTAGGACTCAAAGTGTCCTCTTCTCTGGACTTCTTAGCCTCGCTCTGCTCCTCAATTTCTTTTGAGAAAACCATTTTGCACTTCCTTTGGCACAGTGATTCATCAACTGCAGCCAATCTTCTTGCTTCTACGCCTGCTGCTCAGCTTGAGTTTTGGCCTCTGCTTCCCTTTGGGTGTGAGTTTTAGCCTTCATCTACCTTCTTTGATACTGAAGCTGAGCAAGGAACTCATCGATTTTGGATTTTGCAGGGCTCTTCTCCCTGGCCTTGGATGAAGCAGCCTTCTGCTTACGAGAGGAGGCAGTGGCGGTGACTTTCTCTAGGATGCTGGATATGGGGGCTTTGTCTGAATCATCACTATCATCGAAGTCCACCATAAAGCCATCTTCATCCTCCTTCAGGATGTCCACAAGTACTACTATCGATACGCACTTTAGCTTGTAATTTTTTTTGTGCTCATCGTACCTAGTAAGTACCTGGTTGTGAACCAGTTTGCTGAAGTGAGCCATTTCGAATCTCTTCTTCACAAGCAAAACTATGTTACCAGACTCCCCCAAAAACTAAGCAATGTCCACTTTCACTGGCCTCATAAGTTCGGTTATGAGGTAACCATAATGATAGACAGTAGTTAGCTTGGTAAAATGGTGAAGAATCACCACTGACTAGTTCAGCTTCTTACCCTCTACCATATGGTAGACCACACACCTCTCAAAGTAGGTGCAACTAGTCACAAACCCAGTTTTTGGTAGCATCAGCTTCACCATCAGCTCGTGACACATTCTTGCGGTCCAACTCATCCCGCTTGCTGATATTTCCCCTGATACATAGTTCGCGGGAGCTCCCAATCTTCAGGAATGATTATGGCATCTTTGTCACCGATTTTGCGGAGTTGAGTGCCTCTGTTAGGCATGTTAAGGACGCTCCCGATCAATCTCGCATAGATGAGAGTGGATTTGCCTCCAAAATCCATCATCAAAACATCATCAAACCCTTGGATTTGCCTCCAAAATCCATCATCAGAACATCAATAGGGCTCTAATGAGACCTATGATGGCAGGTCCTTTCATCTTCAGAAAAGCACTGAGGTGCTGTTGCTTAATTATTCTATACATAGTTCTATTCCTTAGCAACCCTTCATAGTCAACTTCATATATGGGATTGAAATCTAGGTTATCTTCCCACTCCACCTTAGTGAATAGGGTTCCTTCTTGAAGAGTCAATTTTCGGTCTTCCCTTCGGCATTCACTACAATTTTCATTGATGTGGTGCTCTTAAGTCTGAAGGTGGTTATGGTAATCACCATTTGAGAAGTATTGAAAGATAAGAGAAATTAGGGTTTGAATGCTTTAGATTTTAAGTTCAGAAAGAAAGGAACCTTCTCTCTTCAATTGTTCAACTTATATAGGCAATCGCAACTCTCAAGGGCCCGTGGCGCTACCACAGCTCAAAATGAAAATGAACGCTGAGATGAGCATAAGATTAACCACCTCAGTAAAATGGTGAGTTTTGATAAAAATGATTTCTCTTCAAACGGCCATCTTTTTGAAAACATAAAGCTTGAATTTTATTCACGAAACTATCCCTCATGCCGTTACTTTAAAACACAGACGGGGTTATCCATGTGTCTTCTCAAGGCTTGATCTCCAACGCTTAGCCAAAATTTTAAGATTTTCACTTTCCTTCTTCTTCTTAAATGTGGATTAGCCATTCCTATCAACTTCCTCAGAGTATTGAATTGCTCTTTTGGCAATGAATTGGTGAAAATGTCAACGCGCTGTTCCTCAGAAGGAACATACTCCAACTTCACATCTCCTCGTTGATAAGTGTATATTTACACTTATTATCATGACATTTTCAATCATAACATGATATAGTTTTGTTTCATTTAAACTTCATATAAAAGATTTCACGTGGTATGTAGTTGTTTTTTATGCAAATGCAGAAACAAGGTAAATCTTGGGAGTAAAATGATCAAAAGTGGAATTCTATGTAAAAAGAGTGAAAAAGGTGAAAAAAGATGCGTGGAACACAAGGATTTGGCTTAGGATTGAAGCTGTCGAAGATCGGTAAAGTTGTAAGAAGAATTTTGAAGAAAAACACAATTCACGATCATGATACCCATTCATGATCGTGACTTGTCACTCTTCATAAATAAAAAACTGCCAGCCAATGTTCAAGATCATGACATGTAATTCATGATCGTGACTTGTGACTGTTATTTTTTTATCTCATATCAACTACCAACCGCTAGATAACAACGATCAACTGCCATCAACTACCAGATGAAAAGACACCTTTTGAAAGTCAACCAATCATGAAAAGGTGCCTTTCCATTGTGGATAAAGATAAGACTTTGCATCCAATCATAATGAAGTGATGCAGCTCTTCGCCAATAGATACGATTCTTCATTTAGATAGATGCAACCCTTCACACTCTATAAATAGGGTTCAAGACCAGCCAATTTCATGGTGCATGGTATCGCATGAATAGAAGGCATTGAATGATAGTATGCATGTATAGATAGAGATTGAAAATATCTAGATTTCTCTACGTTCAAAGTCTTAGAGAGAAAAATGTATAAGTGATTCGATTCCTATTTCGATCATTATATTTCTACACAAATTCGAGCGTTTATTGTATAAGTGTAATTGCAAAGCACTTATCAATAAAATTTTTCATTCTTCAACATTCTTTTATTCAAAATTTACAAAAAATAGTATCCTAGCAGAGGTTCTGTACAGTCGAGATCAAATTCAAAGTAGGCGCAGGAATTGCAGGAGTTGACGACTCCCATTAAAGAGTGGATATGGTTTGATCAACTTTAGCTTTCACTTGCATACCTTACAACATTACATTGTTTTTTGCTTATACTTTCTATTTTGAAATTTATGATATGTCTATGTGTCATAATGAGTATTTCATCTTGCGTCTCTTATATTAATTAAGTTATATGCTTTCGCGTTAACTTTACAAGTGATTTCGGGGATAACAAGATTGTGTATAATCACTGGATCTGTGATTATAACGCTGTTTAGTGAGCCAACATTTTTGGAGTGGTAACTTGCTAAATATGGCTATGTGAGAGCGACCAGTACTAAGCATAGTAATATTATTATCCAGGTTCTTATAAGTGTCATATTTCATTTACCCTAGATTTAGAAAAGTCATCTCATGTGTTACTCTGCTGTGAATTATTGAATATTAGGGTGTCTAGAACCTTATTTGTTGAAGTTATTTAGTGTAAAAAATATTCTTGATGATTTTGCATGTTTTTCTATGTTAAACTTGTTTTTACGGAATATCTATATATTTTTCATCTTCTCTAGTTTGTTCATACATCTATCTATTCATCTGTCTATCATCCAAACCCTCCAATCAAAATTACCTATTTTCATTTACCCCGTAACTCTAGTTGGTCTTCAAAACCGAATCTCTTCCCTGTGGGATCGATATCTTTTAAAACTACATCAAAACTATATACTTGCAGTGGTCACCATCTTTCTATTTAGATAAGCGGTATTGACAACACATGTTCGTATTTTGAACTTTTATCTTATCGGTAGAAAAGTGGGGAACAAGGTTTTTGGCATCATTATAGAATATAAGCCCTCATAATTAGTAGAGTCAAAACTTTGCGATCACTCATAGCAGATGATCCCTAATGAAGTGATGTCTGATATTGACATGCTGAACTGGATTTTTGGATAGGTCAATTGCGCTCTTGGTATCACACATAACTTCGAGAAAATTTGACTTTATACCATAATCTTCCAATTGCTGCTTAATCCATAACAATTGTGCTACGCAACTTCCTGCTGCCATGTACTCAGCTTCATCTGTAATCAGCGCAATAGAAGTTTGCTTCTTACTATTCCATGAGACAAGACATTATTCTCCAAGGAAATGAGATCCACCTATTGTACTTTTCTTGTTGAGCTTGTCTCTTCCATAATCAGCATCTGTGAATCCCCTAAGAGTGAAATATGACCTACTGGGATACCATAGACCTACTTCAATTAAGCCTTGCAAGTACTTGAGGATTCTCTTAATAGTGGCTAAATGAGACTCTCTAGGGTCAGCTTGATAACGAGCACAGTAGCACACATCATACTGAATATCTAGCCTACTAATTATGAGATAAAGAAGAGAGCCAATTATTCCTCTATAGAACTTGTTGTCTACAGGTTTTCCAGCTTCATCTTTACTCAGGATAGTATCAGTGACCATAGGAGTGGACATTGGCTTCGAATGTTCCATGTCAAATTTCTTCAAGACTACTCTGACATACTAAGCCTTACTGATGAAAATTCCATCTTCAGTCTGCTTAATTTAAAGACTAAGAAAGAAATTGAGCTCTCCCATCATAAATATTTTGAACTCATTCTTCATCTACTTGCTGAACTCCTTGCATAGCTTCTCATCAATTGCTCCAAATATGATATCATCAACATATATTTGGACTAGCAATACATCTTCCTTTCTTTTCCTGATAAACAGAGTCGTATCTACTTTTCCTCTTTCATAGCCTTTATTGATCAAGAAATCGATCACTCTCTCATACCAAGCTCTAGGAGCTTGCGTTAATCCATAGAGAGCTTTCTTCAATTTGAAGACATGCTTAGGATTCTTCGGACCTTCAAAGCTTGGATGCTAGAGAACACATACTTCTTCTTGAATGAATCCATTTAAGAATGCACTCTTAGCATCCATTTGAAACAATTTGAAGTTCATATTGGATGCGAAAGCACACAGAATTCAAATTTCTTCAAGCCGAGCTACAGGAGGATATTGTAGCATATTGTAGTCTCATCATAATCGATTCCTTCTTGCTAATTGTAGCCTTGCGCAACAAGCCTAGCTTTGTTCCTGACTACAAAGCCATCTTTATCTAGCTTGTTCTTGAAAACCCATTTAGTTCTAATAATTGATTTCCCTTTTAGCTTAAGAACTAGATCCTAAACATTATTGCGCTTGAACTGATCAAGCTCCTCTTACATTTTGATCATCCAATAATCATCTCCTTTTGCATCTTCAAACTTCTTGGGTTCAATCAATGAAATGAAGGCTGGATGACTCACCATCCTGTTGAGTCAACCTCACATCATCATTGGATTATGAACATCATCAACTATGATGTCTAGCAGATGGTTGTGATGAACTCTAATCTCTCTTGGAAGACTCAGATCAACTACTAGAGGATCGACAATGGGATGCTGAGCTGGAGGTTGATCTTCGCCATCGTTGAAGTTGATAGAAAGATCCTCATCATCTTTGGCTTCCTCAGCTTCAAGTTCTTATCCTGGATTGGGTAGCATAGAGAGTGGCATACTGAGCGAATCTGCTTAATGGATACTCCTTCATCTTCATTAGATGGATGTCTATTAACATTGTTAGTTTCATCAAAATCTACATGTATAGACTCCTCTAATAGGCTGGTTCTTTTGACATATATTTTATATGCCCTACTGTTAGTTGAGTATCCCAGAAAGATACCTTCATCAAACTTCAAATCAAACTTACCTAATTGCTTCTTGTTGTTAAGAATAAAGAACCTACAGCCAAATGATTTGAGATGACCAATCTTAGGCTTGCACCCTCTCCAAAGTTCATAGGGTGTCTTCTCAAGAATTGGGCAAATTAAAACCTGATTCAAGATATAACAGGCTGTGTTAACAGCTTCTCCCCAAAAGTACTTTGGTAAATTGTTATCACTCAGCATGGATCATGCCATTTGAACTATGGTTCTATTCTTCCTTTCTACAACCCCATTTTGTTGAGGCGTATAGGAAGAAGAGAAGTTGTAGTCAATACCATGCGCTGAACATAATTCTTTGAAATGTAAATTCTCGAATTCACGTCTATGATCACTTCGAATTCTATTGATTTTAGTTCCTGCTTCGTTCATTATCCTGTTACTGAGCTTGAGAAAAGATTTATATGTCTCGTCTTTGCTATTCAGCAAGACTACCCAAGTGAATCTCATGAAGTCATCCACAACCACCAACAAAAATCTCTTACCACCCATGCTTATTGGTTGAACTAGGCTGAAAAGATCCAGGTGGAGGAGCTCCAATGGTCGCTTAGTTACTACGTGATTAATTGACTTAAAAGATTTCTTAACTTGTTTACCTAGTTGGCAAGCTGAGCATAATTTATCCTTTTTAAAGCTGATGCTGGGTAACCCTACAACTAATTATTTTTTAGCTAGTTTGGACATAATGTTCATATTTATATGACCCAACCTTCTGTGCCAAAGCCATGAATCATCCTCCTTAGATACAAGACACATATTAGTGGAGCCAGGGGATAAATTAATTATATATACATTATTGATTAGAGGAGCAAAGGGAATAGTAGAATCAGTCTTACAGCCAATTACTGAGTATCCTGCTGAGTCGAATGTAACCTTTCTACCTTTGTCACACAGCTGGACTACACTAAGCAAGTTAAACTTCAGACCTTTGACCAGAGAAACTTCTTCGATTGAAGGAGAAACACCGACAGTGCCATAGCCCACAATCTTGCCTTTCTGGTTATCTCAAAAATTGACACTTCCATTTCTTTTACTCTCCAATGAGATGAACTAGCTTTTATCTCCCGTCATATGCTTTAAGCATCTGCTATCCACATACCACATTCTAGAGTCATCAACGGATCTAAGGCTCACCTACAAAATAGTTAGGTTTTCTTAGGTACCCATGCTTTCCAGTCGTACTCATCATAATAACCATTCTTATACCTACACATTACTATGGCATGTCCAGCTTTTCCGCAAAAACCACATGCCATTTTTTTTGGGCTGGCTCGCTTTCTTCTTTTTAGAGGAATTCTTCCTCTTAGAATTACGAGTTTGGTTACTCGGAGGTTGACTGTTAGCTGGAGGAGGATCCTGCTTCTTTTGCAAAGTTGTTACTTTAGTAGTTAACTCATCTAATTGCTTAGTGAGCTTGTTGTTTGAATAGTCTTGATACTCAACTTTTTCTTGAACAAAGCGGATATTAAGAGATAAGGAAGCAACCGTGTCTTCCAAATCTTCACATCTCCTCACTAGCTCTTTAATGTTCTTCATCGACTTATTAGTCAGTTTCATAATATCAAAGAGAGCATGGGTGAATTCTTCCATAGATAAGGGAATTTCAGGATATACATCAACTTCAGGAGCTTTTCCCTATTACACTCAGCTTCAGAGTCAGCAGCGGATTGATCTCTACTGGAGATAGATGCGGAGTCCTCACCCCTTTGATTCTCAATGGTCATAATACAGAGGTTCGCGGAATCAGTTACTTCCTCATCAAATGACGAGGATTCTTCTGAGTCACTCCAGGTGGCAGCAAGTGCCTCATTCTTCTTATTGAACCTCTTCTTGAATCTATCCTTCTTCACCTTAGGACAACTGGATTGGATATGGCCTTTCTCCCTACAGCCAAAGCATTTGATATCTTTGTTGTGTTCCTTCTTAGGTCCTTCCTCAACTCCACGCCGATGATGAGTTGACTTGATTTTATTGAGAAACTTCTTCTTATTGAACTTCCCATCCTTCTTCATGAAGCGTTTGAAATGCTTAGTTAGAAGGGCCCTTTACTCATCAGAGTCGCGGTTGATGGACTCATCAGATGAATTAGCTTTTAGAACAATGGCTTTGCCCTATCTTTCCTTGCCTCGAATCCTTTTGGAGTCATCCGAATACTTCCTCAAAGATATTTCATGAGTCATCAAGGTGCCTATCAGCTCATCATAGTTGTAGGTCTTCAGATCATGAGACTCCTCAATAAAGCTCTTCTTGGAGTCCCACTCTAGGCTAAGACTGGGTAAAATCTTCTTAACGAGCTCCTCTCTAGTGAATCCTTTCCCAATCTCTTTAGTTCATTAACAATGTTAATGAACCTGGCATTTATGCTTTGAATACCCTCGCTGGCTCCCATTGAGAACTTCTCATACTCCCTCAGTATGAGATTGATCTTCGACTCTTTGACCTTGTCTGTCCCCTTGTAGGTAATCTCTAGCTTTTTCTAGATTTTCCTGTGCTATCTTGCATCCTTAGACCTTGTTGAACTCAGTAAGATCTAGCGCACAGTGTAAGTAGTTAAATTGCTACGGCATTCTCCTTAAGAAGCCTTAGGTCAGCATTGTCGAAGTCCTCTGGATCTAATAGGACACAAATTTAGTTCCTCACAACAGTGGGAACTCTGGGGTTAAGCTAGATAGCCAACCAAGCCTGCATGCTTTGTGACTGAATGAAGATTTTCATGTGATTTTTCCAGAACATGTAATGATTACCATAAAAAAGAGGTGGTCTAGTAATAGATTCACTCCTTTAAGAGAATTTCCTGACCTGAGCTAGAAATCTAATTGTTGTAAGTCATTTATGGATCTTTGACTCAAATTCGATTAGTTAATAAGTTGAGCAACTGCTTTGATACCACTTATTGGTCCTCAGACAGCTTGTAAACAACCGTAGAGGGAGGTGAATGCGAATTGTGGTTACTTTTTAGAATTTATAAAATTTTGTTTCACCAAGTTTTTATATGCGTGCTGAGTTGATATAAAAACTTTAAAAACTACTCAACTTCGCTAACACAGTTCAAGCGAAAACACTAAACAGAGATAAAATGATGAATGAGCTTAACACTGTAAAAGATAAAAGCGAAAGTTTAGAACTTCAACACCTGAATTTTATCCTGGTTCGGCCCCGAGCCTACCTCTAGTCCCCGGTTACCTTTTCCGAGCTATAATCCACTGGTGTTCATTCCTTACTTAGGCATAGCAGCCTTTAAAACCAATAGACACATTTTTACAAAAAGTACCTTCCTTTCTAACTATCACTCAACTCAGTTTGGGTACCCTTCCCAAACTAACACTTAGATTTGAATAGAGGATGCGAACTGAATTCAACTTATAAAATGTTGAATCCTTACAATGGTAAATCTAAGTTTTTCTCTCTATTACAAACAAATTTGAAATGGTTGTTTGCTGATTGCTTGAGTTTGAAATTTCTTAAAGTTGTGAGTAATTGCGCAAAGTTTCAGCTCTAAAAGAAATTCGAGGTGATTCACCAAGTTTGAACTTCTACTTCAATCTTCTATTTATACTTAAAGCTTTGCGAAGTAGCCGTTGCAAACTTTTTGAGGTCGCTAATCTTCAATTTCTCTTCTCTTCATATCTTTCGATTCTTCCCATTGGAGACAGATTCCAAGATGTTTAGAGATAGAAATTTGAACATTGAGGTGCGATAAAATTTCGTTGATAAAATCTCGTTTGTCTTCAAGCAATTCAATTTAAGAAAGGCGCGCGAGAATGCAATGTGGAATTTCCAGATTGGTTAACATTGCTGACGTTGGCAGAGTCGTGCGGAGACACTAAGAAATGGCGCATGTCAGAAATTCCTTTTGCCTTGCACTTTAGTGAGGGAATCCCGACATTCCGTATTTATACCTTTTATCTTGTGAGGACCATTGGAAATCTTCTTTAATTTCAACGCTTTTTAACCTGAAAAGCAACTAAAGAATATTCTATTACTCACATAAAACGTTAGTAGCACATATGTCATTTAATTCTCTAAGTGTCAAAGAAATTAGCTTTTAATAAATAAAAGCTAACTTAACATAGCTGAGTAGATATACTACTAAATTATGTAGTATTCAACACAGGCTCATCTTTTCCTACTCTAAGCCGTAACTTAGTTAATTACTTAGCAAACTGAGTTGTTTTCCCTTAAACAAGCTCAAGTCAGCTTCATTAATTAAGAGTATACTTACTACTCAATTAATTTCACTATCCTAGTTAGTTTTCTATTTCCAAAACATTTAAGTACTATACGGTACTATTAACTTGGGTTCTACAAGAAGGAATATAGGTTAGGCTACCATTTTCTTCTTCTGTAACAAGTTTCAGAATCACCATGCTAATATCAGTGTACTTCCTTGCAATGTTTTGGTGCGAACGAAACAGCTCTGAATAATAAGAGATCATCTGGTTCAAGATTATTTCTAGGTCTATTGTAATAGTGCCATCTAACTTGAGGGAGCTCATACCTACCGCGGCTTTGTTGATATTAGCCATGCGATGAAAGAAAGTCATGTTTCAATCCCTTACTTTTAACCATGAAAGGTGGCTTTTTTCTTAGGTAAATTTCTTTCCTCAAAAGATTTTCATTAAGCTATGAGTGAGCATTGAATTAGAGCAATCTTAATTCCTCCGAAACACCCTCATTCGTAATGCGACATTGAGTGCTGGCTAAAATATCTTTCCAATAATTAATCCTCTCTTCAAAATAACCAAAAACCTCCTTATTCCAGCATCTGAGAATCGATCTCAGTGTTTTTAACTTCAAAGAAAGTAAATTCATCGGTGGAAGGGGAGGAAAGTTACCTTGCCAATGTTCCTAGATGATTGTGCAAATACTGGCATCCCTAATCCATATACTCTGGAAATGAAACCTTGAGTAACCCCGTATCCCATTAAAACAAGAGAAAAATATCGGATGGTGATCTGAACAATGACGAGGAAGCACAACCAACTAAATAGTTTACCACCTTGAAACCGCATTTGACAGACTAGAATTTTATCCAATTTACAATCTACTATTTCATTGCCTGCTCTGCTGTTGTACCAGGTGTAAACAGGCCATGAGGTGATAGGCTCAACTAGTTCACATATGTCAACAAATCTTCGAAAATCAAATTAGCTATTAGAATTGGGTGAATTGCTCGATTTTTCATGGCTGCCAAGGACAACATCGAAATTGCCCATTACCACCCAATCCCCGGATTTGTCTCGTGAAAACCAATAATGTTAGTATACATATTCCATCTCTCGAGAACTGAATTACTACCATAAATAATCACAAAGAAGTGGAACACTTTATTCAAAACATAATTCACTATAATCACATGAGAAGTAATCAAGGAAATAGAAAGATTGTCGGGCGAATGAACTGATTTTAGCACCCATAAACTTGAAGGATCCTTGTCATTAATAGCCAACAATTCGAACCCAATTATCCTCCAAAATGCCACCTCAATCCTATCAAAATTAACCACATGTTTCGCAATACACAAAAGTAAAGGTTAGTGATAAAAAACAAGGTTAGAAACCATTCATTAGGTTTCTGAATTATGGAAACCTTGACAATTCCAATATAGACAATTCATTGAGAATGGCCTCAGGTGCTCCAACGCAACACCAACGATTTTGAACCACCTCAATTAGATTTCCTACTCCTCATAGTTTGCCATATCTCCCCGTTCTCTTCTTCCTCAGCCTAATCGGCCCAAGATTTATTTACCACACCCTTTTGCTTGGTGTTAGCAATCTTTGTCAAGGAAGAGGCATTGAGATTGACTTCCAAATTAATACCTTCTAGATTGAAAATATGCTCTTGAACTGAAGGGGTAGATGTATCAAGGTCTGCTACACCGTGATCCCCACTAATATGCTCATCAACCAAGCACTCTTCCTCAGACTCATTCGTTGAAGATTTTATCGCATGTTCTTTTGTAGCTTGCTTGTTAAGGTCTTTCTCAATATTTCTGAAAATCGAATCGATTGGGATGTTAGATTTATTATTTTTCCTTTCCTCAAAGGCTTGCTGTCGCGGTTTACTCCTATGAAAAAGAGCAAGATTCGGCTGGTCCGACTTCTTGTCATCGGCCTTTCGGTTCTGACCATCTTCTGGTTTTTTATTCCTCTTGTAATCGTAAACTTTATGTCCCATCGATCCACAAAACTTGCAAAATCTGGTGGATTTTCATAAACAATATCAATCCAATGTTCCCCACCTTCTCTCTCGATTCCCACTATCCCTAGCAGCGATGTTGACATATCAATATTGACTAAAACACTAGCAAAGTGGCCATAGTTTCCTTCTTTAGTTGCCCTATCGATATTTAATAAAATTCCAAAACAACTTGTGATTTTAGAGAGGGTTCTTGGATCCCAATATTCCCAAGGGAGGGCTTGAAAATGTACCCAAACTTGAGTGTTGGTAGCTTTTCTGTACATAGGGATTGAAGTCTTGCACCCACGTCTGAAATCTGAAAATTCCGGGTTTGAGGTTGAGGCTGCCCTTGCTCCAAACTTGATTCTTTGCCTCCTGCGATCCCAACATAATATGGAAATAGCCCCTTTCGGTGGAAATCAAGCGCCACTATGTACCTATCCCCCAAATTTTCGCGAGTTGCAAATTAAGTTTATCCGTTTTCCTTGGGGAGTCTCCTTTAGATAAAATTATTCTTCTAATCAAAGAGTAGGAACGCATCTTTACCCTCTGATCATAGACTTCTTGGGTAATTTTGATAGACCTGAAACCGCCTTTGTCACTGACGGTGGCTGTTATTGGTGCTGAAATTTTCTCCAACAACCTATCATGGAACGGCAGCATCGTAGGACTTAGTTTGCTGCTGAATTTTACAACACAAAATCATTTAAATTAATTGTCAAATTTTGATATATATGTCTCTGATATGACAATCCTTCAGACTTGAGGTTACACATCGAGACCAGCCCAAGCTCGTTCCCATGAGCCTAATTTGAACACTTATTTTTCTACTAAACCCGGCCCATACTTGTTTTCATAAACAAGAATTTGATTTTTGTATAAATGTCCAACCTAGCCCCAAAAAAATAATCATATTTAACAGTTGTTTTAAATATATATTTATATATTTTTAGGGCCTGTTCGTAATTCAAATGCTCATTTAATGTTTGACCTATTAAAATTGTATATTTAATATCTGATGTATTCACTTTTTGCTAATTAGGTACCTAATATATATATCTATTTGTACATGATCTATTTAATTTAATAATAAAGTGTACATCTAACAACCCAAAAACTTGAAATAACTATATTATCATTTGGGGGAATGAGTTTGTGTCATTGAGCATTTTTCAACTCTCAATTGTCCCTTAAGTTATCGTACTAAAGTTCAATACGTCAGGTACCAAATACATAAAACTTAATATATCAAACACTAAATTGACAATTTCAATAGGTTAAACATAAAAAAGCATTTAATTATAAAACACGCTCCAAAATGATATTTAAGTCTGTATACTTATTTGCATGAAATTCATCGTTTTATTTTTATTTAGTCTACCTTTCAAAAAATCATTTATGGATCCATAGATCAGGTTTGGGTTAACCTCGTAAGCCCAACATGGGCCTGAAGTTTTAAATATGAACCAACCATACTTGGGTAGAAATTTTTTTTTAAGTAAAAAAGCATAACGAACCCGACCTAACTCTCCTAAAAATGTCAGTTATAACTTGTGAAATAGGAATTCCCTCCTATCATTTTGATATAAGTAAAATTAGTATTATGTGTATCAATCAGACATAGTCTGACTGGTACATCAACAAAGTGGGAGGGGTGATCAGGATTCGAATCTAGGCATCTGTAATTTCTTCAAGAAAAATTAGTATTACGTGTGATCTGTCTATTAGCCATTTCATGTAACAATTTTTTTTAATAATGACTTTCAAGAAATTGTGTTGTAAACTCATTACATTTCACTTTCACTTCAAGAAATTTACAATTTTAGTTCCGGGAACCTACACAAGTTTTATACACAAGTGAGAACCAAAGTAAAGCTATGTATATCAAACTAGGGATGACAACGGGCGGATTCGGACCGGGTCCAGCTTGGAGCCGATCCGAATCCGTTCAAATGTATCCGACCCGGATTCGTTGGATCCAGATTCAACGGATCCAACGGATCCGGGTCCATAAATAGATCCAAAACGGGCTATGTAATTAACATCAAATTCTTAATTTCAGTTCTATACTTGTATATTTTCACCTTATTTTTAATAGTTTACATGCTCATTTAATTATATTCAAGCTATTGGACTTACATGGATTTCAAATAATTTTAATTATCCAAAATTTTCGAGATAAATAATAAATAAAAAAGTAAAATTAATCTTTAATTACGGATCCAGGATTCATTGTAAAATCCGGACCCGAATTCGTATCCGCTTTCTTAGACCCGGATTCGACGGATCTATAAAATTAAGATCCATATCCTAAAAAGTGGATTCAGATTCACGGATCCGGGCCGGGTTCAGGATCCGTTTTCATCCCTGTATCAAACACAAGCAATTATAATCATCAAGAAATGTGGTTGTAAATAATTTTAATACTGTAATTATGAAAGCTACGATAATGGCGTAGGTTCAAATATGTAAAATGCTTTCTATCAACATTCTCGTGCTAAAAATTACCCAATTATTTATACTGGTTGTACTTTAATGTTACAGCTAATATACTCGTGCTAAAAAATCTGCATTACAGCTAATATACTCGTGCTAAAAAATCTGCAATGACATTATAATAAAATGAATATCTTTTAATTAGAATATTTTCAACTTCACATTTTTATATGCACAAAATAAACACATTAAAGTCCAACTTTTAGGTGATTAATTGAATATAAAATGATTCATTTTACTTTTCAAGTTACGTATGATTTAGCAATATAATTTTCAAGAACATGCTTTACATTTAATTAAATTTTCTTATCGATAATTAATTCATGGATTCATACATTAATTACCGACAAAGCATTATTGATATATTTTTTTTACTTTACCTCAAACTATTACTTACTAATATGAATATTGTTCATATTTGTATGATCATAAATCTCCCTTCTTCTAGAATGTGAGATATTTATTCACTCAAGGTCAAGTATCCCCTTGACTAACCATTAATCTGTCTAAAAATATATTTTCTTACCATTTATTGTATCGGAGAATACATGTCTTACATAGAGTACTAATGGTTTCGCAAATTATTGAATTGGACACATCACCTTTGTTCAACACTCCAATAATGCATTCGCATGTGTTACAGGGCTAACCTTGGACACGTCTTAACAATACCAATTGTACACAACTTATCTCCACCATAGTTTAATCTCGTTAATATACTCTTGACCTCTTTTTAAAAAAACTTGGAATATAAATTTATATACTTATGAATCTCCTCTTTTCTTTTCTCGAGGATATGAATATTTGTTGAGCCAATAATAATGATGTAGCTCGACAACAGCTCAAATGTAAATAATTAATTTTGCTAGAAAATGATAATTAGCTAATTAAAAAATATTAAATTCTATATAAATTGCCAAAAAGCTCGTTTATAAATTATAATGCTGCTTTGCAAGGCTAGCCTTGTTGGCATGTCGATTTCCTTTTGCAATATATACACACGGTTCAGTGAATCATTATTCAGTTTGACTTATTCAATAAAAGATTTCTAATTTTGAAGAAACACATTTCACAATCAAGCATTATCTGCTCGAATTGAAGTAATATTCATTTTTTAATTTACAGGAAAACAAAAACAAATATAGTTGGAGGAAGAGTCATGCTTTTTTATTATTCTTGAATGAAAAATACAACCCGTATCTTCATTATACAGTTAATCAGAATGTTTAAAAAAAAAGTAAATGTAACATAAATTCCATCCATGTCAAATTCTAAGAAACTCTAACATGCTCCTTCAAATGAAACATTTTTAGATAGTTAGATACATAAAAATGTACAAAAAATACGCATCAAAGTTTTAAACCATTCTGGCTCATCATGTCATTGAATCAATCTGGTCTCAAATCATCAATCAAATTTTCAGAGGATTTCAACAACTAGTTATAATTTTAGAGGATGATTTTGCTTCCTAAAAATATTTATATATTTTGCCTCCAATCATTAATCAAGTCCGTCTGTAAGTCTTCAATCATACCAATTTGATTCAATCCATCAATCGAAAGCATATCGGCTTCAAATCATCGGCTTTAATTCTTTTTAGTCATTTTGATACAATTCACCAACTGGTGCATTGGAATCCATTTACATTTTTCGTTGATAATAAAATAAAAAATGAAAAAAAGAATAAAAAAATCAGCTAAAGTCATGCTTAAATCTTAATTAATCAATTCATTTTTCAACTTAAAAGATTACAGAATCACTTTTATGTTCAGGATAAGATTGATTATTTACTTTTTAGTCACTATTAATTACTACGAAACCTGACAATAATTGATATGGAAATATAAATTAAGTTTATATCCGGGTAGGATTTTTAAAAGAATTTCTTCTTGACTCAGAAAATTATGATCCATTTATTGTTTTTGTGGTTTAGACAAATTTTCACCTTGGTCTCAAGCGCTTTTCACAAAATTTAAAGTTCAAAATCTATATGCCATAAATTAATAGAAACTCATTTGATTGCATAGTTCTACTAATTTAGTTAGCTCACATATTCAGCTATAACTTGAAAGTAAAATCATCTATATATATGAGTAGATGTAAGAAATAAAATGCTTAATCATGAATGCTATCTGAAAAGATAAAATAGCAGAAATAAATTCACAAAATATGTTATAATTTTAACTAAATACAACTCCTCCCTTTCTTTGGATATCTTTTCCTTCTAACAACAATCTCACCCTTAATTCTCGATTTTCAGGGTGAAGGACTCTCCGATGAGCGTACTTCCTTCCCCCGTTCTAGTTTTTGTTTCGTTTTTCATGTGTTTTGTTTTGTTGTTTCACTCATTTGCATATGTTTTTTTAGTCTTTTGCTGCGAGATTGATATCTTTAATCATAGATCTGCCGTTACACACCGCGATCTTAAGAGTTTCAGAAATGGGTTGAACTTCATTTGTTTTAAGGCAACAATCCATGTTAATCTTCCTCTTTCGACACCTAGATCCATTTCCTTTTAACAAGATCGTTCAAGATCTACAAGGTCAATCGAGTTTATGGAGTATGCTGGAGTTTTTATGGTGGTGGATTTTCAAAATTTTGGGTTGTAAGATTAAAAACTATAAGTTGCAATGTTTATTTAACTGTTTTTTTCTCATGTTTTTCCTTCTTACTCAGAAGGTAAGTTTATGCCTCTCCCCCAATATGACGGGTTTTGCTTCTTTGGTGGTGATATGATATCTTGTTTAGTATATGTAGTTTTTTTACTCATGTATTAGTCAATATACATTTCATCCGACTTCTTTTAATTAAAAAAACTAAATACGATGAGAAAAATTAAATATTTTCTTTCTTTATTGAAATTTTTTTTTTTTGGTAAAGGGGTCCAAACATGAAAATAAGTTTGTGGGGAAGTGTGTAATTGGGTTGGAAAATAGTAGTAATAATGTGAACCAATTTTCAAAAACTCCCATGAATAGCTAAATTTAATCTAGATAAAGATTAAAGGAAAAAGAATAAAAAGGTTAATGCATGTAATCCGGTATGTCGGCTAAACGGCGTGTCGGGCGGCGAGGCATGCTCAGCCAGCAAAATCCGGAAAACAGCATGCTAACACATGGACCTGCTTTTCATTTGGATTTAGTGATTTATTTTAAGCTAAATACATATAACGTGCCCAAATTTGATAGTTTTTATTTAAATGAAGGGGAATTGAATTGGATATGAATTGTATATCCAAAAATAATATATTTGATTACAACTTACGTGTTAATTAAAAGACGCTTCGAGGTCAAGTTATGCCAAATTTAGAGATTAAGAGGTTCATTTGAATCAAGTTAGGGGATTCGAAGGTTCATTTAAAAATTTAGATGGTATTTAGCTAAATTAGCAAGTTTAGACAAATCAATATGTATCTTTGCATTTATTTTACTGCGTTCGTTCCTTAAAAGTATCTTGATGAATAAGAGTTATTTTTTAAAAATGTTCTTTTGTAAACACATTCATATTATTAATTATAAAAGAAATTTAAATCTGTGATATTTGAAGTAACAAATTTAGTCATTATTACTAACCTAAAACATCAATCACCAGTTAATAAAATATTTTTATCACGATTTTAAATGCACCGCTATAAATACTATAAATTATAAAAATACATTTTTTTCCTTTTCCACCATTCATATCAAGCAGACACTAGGACTTGTTTAACTTTGCTTCTTACACTTTTTTTCGTTTTGGAACCTTCTTTTCAGTTACAACGGTAAAGGTTTTTTTAAATTCATTTTAAACTATCTATATACATTAAAAAGCATAAACTAATTAAAATTTATAAATTGAAGAGTACGTGGACATCATAATAAAATGATAAAAATAGAGATTTATACCCAATTAAAATTGAAACTATAACTTATAAAATTATCAGATTCGAGACTCATCTAAATTATTAAACTCGTAAATTAAATAATTTAACAAATACAATAATAATCTAGATTTGTCAAAAGAAGACCGGCTCTCCTTTTCAATTTGTGTGTTTACAAAAATTTTGATGTTGACATATTGACAAATTGAAAAAGACATTTTATTTCAAGTTTATTTTCACATTATAAACACGTTTTAAATAAGGCTGGCAGTTTTTCTATTAGGTGTAATTTACTGGAATTAGCTAAACACAAATTCTTTAGTGGTCTAGTCGTATCCACTCAACTATAATTTTATTTAACTATCCTTTAAAAAATACTTATATTAACCAAATAATCTTTATTAAAAAGCAACTAGTGGTCCCATAAATTGACCCTATGTACATAGCTTTTTTTTAACGGAAAAAGACCGTTGAGGGCTTCAAGCCAGGAATATCCCAATTAGGTTACTATCTTCCCAAATAAGAGACTTGATAAATCCAAACCTTTATTAAAAGTAGTGGTTGAAATTCTCGAGAACCTTAGATTAGTTACAAAGCAAAACTCCCGGACTAACAAAAATATCTGAGATAGTAAAGTATAAAGTACGCCTATTACATTGAAAAATAAACTAACATAAATGAATAGCCAAAAGGCATTAGTCCTCCGTTTCAAAAAAATTCTAAAAAGTAACTCTATTGCGTCTTTTCCAAAGTAGCCAAGTTATAATAAACCACAGAGAAGTCCCGAAGCTCAGATTCGATCCCGGCCGAAAAAATGATTGCCAAATATCCAACAAACTCATCATCGTGTATGGTACCGGAATCGAGATGCCTAATCATCGAAAAAAATCTTGCCAAACACGCATACTTGAACGGCAATGAAGTAGTACATGTTCGATAGTTTCGGTCTCGTTGCAAAATGGACAAGATGCTTCCTCAATTACGTTCCACGAATGGAGAAAATAACGTGTTTCTAGACGGCCATGGAAAACTAACCATCTAAAAAAATTGATTTTTTGGCAAGAGACAAGTGTTCCAAATGACGTTATAATCTATTAACGGTTTAGGCCACCTAACCGAGCTATAGAAACCCTTACAAAATGTGGCTATCGAGTAAACTTGGCGCTCTCCAAGAACCTAGGTGAATCTGCCCGCCACTTCACCAAACAATAACAGCCCACTTTCCGTGTCTACTGTTGTGTCCTGCGGGGGGAAAAGGCTCGGATTCGAGGAGTTAATCCATCCACAGAGTTGCGCACAACGTTCTCTTGGCGAAAACCTTAGGCTAAGTTTCCAAAATGGTCGGGAAATATTATTCTCGTTGAAGAGAGACTTGCAGCCTGCCAAAACCGAGCATGATTTCCTATTACAAATGGCATAAAGATTGGGAAATAAGGATGCAAGCTGCTGGTTTGATGTCCAGTTATCGTGCTAAAAACATGCTCGATTCCCATCCCCAATAACGACGCGGTTGTTGGTGCAAATTGCTGCCAAAAATAGTTTTTTCGCATGCAACAAGATACAATGTTCCTCCACAATGGTGACAGCCTTGATAATTCAGATTTCGCAAGGTCAGTCCAAGAGTCGAAACCATGTAACGAGACACAAATACAATGCCATAGAGACTCACATTTGTTCTCCCTCATCTTCCACAGCCATTTACAAAGGAGGCTGCAATTAATCAATTTAAGATCCCGAACGTATAAGCCCCTTAAATCTTTCGGCAGATTTACCATTGCCCAACTCACCTTGCAAATGCCGTTAATATTGGAATCACTACGACATAGAAAATTCTGAACTAATCTATTTAAAATCACATTCACCAAAAAAGGCAATTTGAAAATAGACATTAAATAAATCGAGAGCGATGAAAGTACCAATTTAATTAGCGCCAAACGGCCTGCGTACGAAAGGTAGCGACCCTTCCAATTCGATAGGTGCTTCTTGAACTTTTCAACCGTCCGTAATACATGTAGAAGTATTCCGGACGGTTTTTACAAACTAACTGTCCGTAATACAGGTGTTATTTTTTTATCATACCGTAGCATTGCGAATGGTTCTTTTGTAAAAACCGTCCGCAATGCTTTGTTTTAAAAAAAATTATTGCGGACGGTTATTAAGTATTAACCGTCTGCAGTACCTTTCCAAAAAATTCTAAACTAATGTATTGCGAACGGTTATTATGTATGAACCGTCCGCAATACCCAAATACACCGCTGCCATTAATCCCAAATAAACCCTCTTTTCATTTACGTTGCAGCCGCCTTCCATTTTGGCAGAGATCAAACGGAGCTCCAATTTCCGGCGACGACAACCACTTTCAGGTTAGTTTTTCTTCTCTTTTATGGTCTTTCTCTCTCTCATCCTCCTTTGCTCATTGTTTCCTCTTTCTTTCATCTTCTCACCGATTTGTTTTCAATTTTTTCAGTTAAAAATAGCATCCCCTTCTTTCTTTCCTAAAATTCCATTGCCATTGGCCTGAGATGAAATGTCCATTTAGTTCCTGGAAAGCTCAATGTTCATTTGGTTGCTCATACCCATGACGATGTTGGCTGGCTTAAGACCGATCAGTACTATGTTGGCTCCAACAATTCTATCCAGGTCATCATC
>CATIWQ010469580.1:0-17855 GCA_949673415.1 Euphorbia schlechtendalii | reverse complement strand
GAATGGTATACTGCTAATTCCTTCCCCACTCACAATGCCATTTACTAATTACAGCTATAGCAGATGATGCCAGCAAAAGCCTCAGATGATGCCAGCAAAAGCCTCCAAAGCTAAATCACTATATATGTTTACTACCTCACTAATTGCTGCTACTATCTTCTCAGTATTTCTAATCGAAACTTTTACCTCCAAAACATTTAGTATCATAGACGAAACTTGAATGAAAAATTAACATTAAAACAAAGAGAAATTACCACAAAAAGTACTTCATCTTCCGTTAACAACCGGCACGACACAAAGGAACGAAATCTAAGAAGAAATCATAACATACATCGCAATATAAGAAAATATGAAGGTACGGCATAGTGTGAACTTTGATTTCAGAGAAATTCAAGAGAAATTGGAAGAGAAATCAGCAAAGTGAAATCGACACAGGGAAATCGGTAAAGGGAAATAGGTAAAGAAAAAAATAATCATGAAAATAGTGACGGAGAGAGGGGGAAGATATACCACTTCTTTATAGGTTTTTAATTTTTTTTATATTTTTATTAATGTTTAATTTCTTTAAATTAAAGGGCGCTAGACTTCCGGTCGTTAAGTTTTGACTGTTCGGAGACATTATCAGCGATGGTTTAAAGAAAGTGTTGCAAAGAAAAGTATATTTAACATGCATTTGTATCTATTACATCAGAACATTTTTTTAAATGCGATGCAACAGATAGAATTTTTCATAATAATTGCAACACTTTCTTGCAACCCAATCAATTTTTGTTGCAACAGACCATCTATGGCGTAATGAAAATAAACTTCTCCATAGAGATAGGAAGCCCACAAATCTGGATGGGATAGGTGATTTAATACCGATTTATCGAAGAAGGGAGCACCAAATCCCATAGTTTTCTTTGCAGTGGATGAGATGTGCTCTTGATCTTCAACATTTTCATAGTATGGAGAAGGAGCATCATTCAAAGGGATGATTTCGACGAAGATAAAGCCTAAGCTGACTACTAATGACAACGAAGTTGTTAAGAAAATAGACAAAACAAAGATTCCCACTCACAAGACAAAGGTAAGTGACTACAACTCAGCTCAACCTTTACAATCACTACAAGCTCAACCATTACAGCTCCACTATCATTTACTAATATTGTAATACCTCATAAGCAGTATAATTAGAGTAATGTAACATCAGAACAAATACAATGAAAAACATCCTTTATAATTAAGCTATTGTACCGTCTCAACAGGGTATCAAGTGCAGTTTATTGATCCTACAGGACTTAGAAAACTCTCATCATTGTCCTTAACCAAACCTGCCAAAACAAAAACCCAAAAATCAACACAAACATGTCAACAGAAACTCCAAAAAACCCAAATATATCTGATGAGATCGTTTCACAGATAGCTAACCTGCTCAAAATCGGGTTAGGAAGCCACCAGCCTAGTGAATCCAGCAGCTTGTCGATTGGATTCAAATTAAACAATGAGAATTACCCACTTTGGGCATGTCTCATAAAGAAAGCAATTGGAGGAAGAGGGAAAGGACATCACCTAAACAACAAACCATCAGAAGAAACAGATTCATCCTTTCAAAAATGGGAACAATCTGATCAAATTGTATTCACATGGATAATCCAGAATATCGAGCCATCACTAATAAACAATGTTGCTCAACATCCGAATGCCAAATAATTATGGGATGGCCTAGCCATTACATATGGTAGCGGAGGAGATTCATTCCAAATTTATGAACTCCACAGAAGAGCAAGCACACTGCGACAAGGTAGTGAACCCCTCGAACAAATTTGGAACAAATTACATAATATTTGGATGAGCATAAGCAGAAAGTCACCAAATCTCATTAGGGATCCTGAAGACTTCACAAGATACAACCAAATCGTAACAGAATAAAGACTATTCCAATTTCTCACAGCCATAGATGAATAGTATGAAGCAGTCAAGAGAGACATACTCAAACAAGATCCACTTCCAACAGTAGAGGCAGCGTACGCGATAGTTAGAAGGGAAATCGCAAGACAGCAAATATTTAAAGCCAACACCGACGAAGAAAACATGTCCTTAAGGGAAATCAGAACCGGTTTAGCCACCAAATCAAATGGTTACAAAGGGTGGTTCGAAATCGGTAGAGGACACCGCTCAGACACCACTGAGATGCAGTGGAGATCATCACCATGGGATCGCTCAGAATCCACTGAAATGCAGTGGAAAACATCACAGCGGGAGGAGAAATCAAAATTATTTTGCACCCACTGTAAACAAAGCAAACATACCAGAGAAGGTTGCTTTGAATTGATCGGATACCCGCCATGGTGGAAGGACCACAGAAGGGGAAGAGCTCAAGTCGTAATCGGAGTACAAGAATGCACTGGGAAAATCAACACCGTCGGCAATGAAAATGCTACCAGGAGCGGTGGAGGAAATCACAGTGCCGTGTACAACAGTGAAAGTGGTAGAAATCATAGCAGAGATGGGAGCAGCAAAGGGGAGAGCAGCAACGGCGGCGAGAGTGGTATGAACCCTAGAGAGGGAAATAAAAGAAGCAGACAAATCCATTTAACCAAAGAAAACCCACAATCCCTTCAACCAAATCCAACCATTTATACCGGCCCATCATTTAATCCAAGCCCACAAAATCCTCCTACCATATCCAGCCCACATTATAACCCAACCAAGCCTATATATTTTGAGCCCAAAATAACCAGCCAAGCCCATTATATAACCTGACCAAATTCAACAAATTATACCCAATCACAAGCCCACCAAACCAAATCCTATTTAAAATCACAATGGATATTGGATTGCGAAGCCATATACACCATGACCCATGATTTATCCGACCTTATTAAACCAATTATTTCCCACCGAACCCACATTGAAATCGCAAATGGGGACCTAGCCGAAGTCAAAGGTGAAGGGTTCATTACTATTTCTCCCTAAATTACCTTTAAACATTGCCTTTATGTTCCCTCCTTGTTCTGCAAGCTTTTATCATTAAGTCATATTAAGCGAGAACTTAATTGTGTTGTCCTAATATATCCTCATTTTTATCTTTTGCAGGACATTCATACAAAGGAGACCATTGGGCGTGGTGCTGAGCACGAAGGTCTGTACTATGTTGATGAAGTAAATCCTCGAGGAACTGCCCTACTCTCCCAAAAGACCCCTCACACCCAACTTTGGCTATGGCACAGACGTTTAGGCCACCCATCTCTCGGATATCTTCGGTTATTATTCCCCTCAATTTTTTCCAATATTCAGATGAATTTGACTTGTGAAACTTGTATCTTAGCTAAGAGTCATCGTTGTAGTTTATTTCAAATAATACTCGAGTGAACGATTTGTTTTCTTTAATAAATTCGGATGTTTGGGGACTAGCACCATCATCTAATGGATTTCGATATTTTGTGTTATTTATTGATGATTATTCTAGGATGAGTTGGGTATACTTTCTAAAACAAAAATTCAAAGTATGTGATAAATTTTTTCACTTCTTTCACATGGTTGAAACTCAATTCAAGAAAAAAATTCAAATCCTTCGATCTGACAATGGGGGGGAATATGTTAACCATGCTATGAAACAGTTTTTCCAAACCAACGGTCTTATCCACCAAACCACTTGCCCAAATACACCTCAACAAAATGGAGTAGCCGAGCGAAAAAATCGAACCCTCCTTGACATGACAAGAACCATGATAATTGACTCCAATGTCCCTAAATCTTTCTGGCCAGAAGCAATTGCCACGTCTGTTTACCTCCAAAACTGTTTACCTACAAAGGTACTTGACCATAAAACCCCACTCCAATTTATGGAAACCCAGACACAAATACCATCCCACCTCACACTTCCGCAATGAATATTCGGTTGTTCTGTCTTTGTAAACATTCCCAGGGATGAATGAACCAAACTTGATCCATGTGCTATCAAATGTGTCTTTGTTGGTTATGCACCACACTAAAAGGGGTACCGATGTTATGACCCTACTCACCGACGCATGTATATCACTATGGACTGCACATTTCTTGAAACCGAATTTTATTATCTCAACTAACCTCGTGACCAGGGGGAGAATACTTCTAGCTCACTTAGTTGGTTAGATATAAACCCAACCCAAAATACAGACCAAATACCCTTGAACGACCCATCTTCAACCACACCACTGCAAGGATTACTCTTTAACGAAGAACAGACTAACGATATCGTTCCCACCAATGATCAACCTTTGAATGACATCCAACAAGAGGTAAATGAACCCGTAAGCCCTATCTCCATTTTCGAGATAAATAATAATGATGACACTAATCTCAAACCATCAAGAAGAGATTTTTTACCTCACAGGAGTAACCGTGGAGTACCACCAATGAGATTCACACCTGAACATATCTCACGTACTAGTAGATACCCCATGGGAAATCTAGTAAGGGGAAGTATATCAAAAGAGGCAAGAGCATTTAATGTGACGCTATATGCTTAGGAGATCCCAACAACTGCCCACGAGGCTAAACAAAAGGAGGAACGGAGAACGGCTATGAACACAGAAATGGAGGCTCTAAAAAGGAATAGCACTTGGAAGAAATGTAAACTTCCCTTAGGAAAGAAACTAATAGGATGCAAATGGGTCTTTACAGTCAAATACAAAGTAGACGGTACGATAGAAAGATATAAAGCCAGAGTTGTAGCAAAAGGATACACTCAGACATACAGAATTGACTACTCAGAAACCTTCTTCCCAGTTGCAAAGATCGATAAAATGCGGGTCTTGTTCTTAGTAGCAGCAAATAAAGACTGGCCACTACAACAGTTTGATGTAAAAAATGCATTCTTACATAGTGACTTGAAGGAAGAAGTCTGTATGGAACCACCTCCAGGTTTCACCAATGAATTTGAAAATGGAGAAGTATACAAGCTTAAAAAGGAGCTATATGGGCTAAAACAATCTCCATGAGCTTGGTTTGGAAGATTTACAATTGCTATGAAGCAATATGGGTACAAGTAGAGCAACTCTGATCACACGTTATTTCTAAAGAGAAGAGGAGATCTAATCACTTGCTTAATAATTTATGTCGATGACATGATTATAACAGGCGATGACATAGAGGAAATCACAAAGTTAAAGAAAAACTTGTTTACTTACTTTGAAATGAAAGATCTAGGAGGATTAAAATACTTCTTGGGAATAGAAGTGTTACGATTAGACAAGGGAATATTCATCTCTTAGAAGAAGTACATTCTTGATCTCCTTGCAGAAACCAGAATGGTAGACTGCAAACCAGTAGACTCTCCAATGTAGATGAATCATGGACTAAGAATAAATGGAGGAACAACTGAAACCGAAAAGATAGATACCAATGACTTGTGGGAAAACTTATCTACTTATCTCACACTCGACCAGACATAGCTTATGCAGTTGGAGTCGTAAGTCAATTTATGCACCAACCATAAGAAGAACATATGAAGGCAGTCATAAGAATTCTAAGGTATCTCAAAGGGACACCAGGTCATGGAATTGTTTTAAGAAAGAATGGACACTTAGATGTAGATGCGTATACTAATGCAGACTAGGCTGGTAACCCAAATGATAGAAAATCAACAACAGGATATTTCACGAAGGTCGGAGGAAATCTAGTGACTTGGAGAAGTAAGAAACAGAAGGTAGTAGCACTATCAAGCGCAAAAGCAGAATTTCGAGGGATTGTCAAGGGTATAACTGAGATAATATGGATCAGAAAATTGATGACCGAAATTGGCTTTCCAAGTTACACTCCGAGCAAACTCATGTGTGATAACAAAGCATCAATCAGTATCTCAGAAAACCCAGTTCAACATGATAGAACTAAACATGTGGAAGTAGATCAACACTTCATAAAAGAGAAACTGGAAGATGGCACAATTGAACTTCCTTTCATAAGGTCAGAAGACCAGCTAGCAAACATACACACCAAAGCTATCATAAGACGAAGCTTTCTCAAGGTTCTCAACAAATTAAGTATTGGAGATCCCATTACTTAATTTGAGGGGGAGTGTTAAGAAAACAGACAAAACAAAGATTCCCACTCACAAGACAAAGTTAAGTGACTACAACTCAGCTCAACCTTTACAGTCACTACAAGCTCAACCATTACAGCTCCACTATCATTTACTAATATTGTAGTACCTCATAAGTAGTATAAGTAGAGTAATGTAACATCAGAACAAATACAATGAAAAACATCCTTTATAATTAAGCTATTGTACCATCTCAACAGAAGTGACTCAATCAAATGAGGTAAACAAAATTTTATAATGATCATGTGATGAAAGATAAACATCATTGAGACCCAGACTTAGTTAAATTGATGTCCACACCGTCTAACACAAGCAATCTTTCCTTACTTTGTACAGAGACCAAATGTCATGCCATAACCACCTTCTTACTCACCACGATGCCTGATATTGTGCCTAAGAGCTCACCGACGAATAGCAATACCTTCTAGAAAAATCCAAATCCCAATCGACATGTAGTGAAACACTCCAAAAGCGCGTTGATCAATTGCTCTCACGATCTTCATAGAGATAGTTGTTACTTCATCCTTCAACAAACAAAACTGCGATTGCAAGTTCAGGACTATCTATAGATCAGAAACACTTACCAATTGGTTGGCCAAACCAGCAACAAGACACATAGATCTTCCTTCAAAATCCTTAATCTACCAAGACCGATGAATAGGTCCTTATGCATATTTCAGTCCTCACACCATATAGATGTGGCTTTTACTCCATGGCTAAGTCACAATTAAATTAACTATACAAGGAAAAGAATAAAAGCATAAAAGTAAAAGAACAATAAAGAAGCATAAACATAAATTAATTGAAAGAACAAAACTAAATTAAAAAGAATCGAAATAAAGATAAAGAAAATATTGAAAGCAAAATACTTGTAGAAAGATTAAAAGCAAGAACTAAAATAAAATTAAAGCAAATGAAATCTTAATCTAAAGAATTATCTCTACTCTACTATTCTCTACCCTAAAGCATGAATTATTCTACGTATAAAGATGTCCTTTTTTCTGATTTTCTATCTCCAATCAGAAGTTGACATGTGGAGTTTAGGAAGCAAAGTGGTGCTTTTTTTGAAACTGAGATGGTTACGAGATCACTTCGAAAATTCATGGGATAATGAGTTTTTTAGGGACAAGTTGGGTACCTCCCAATGCATTAAGCCAAATTGTTTTAGTGAGACCTTTTACCACCGGATTGATGAAAGCTCGGAATTAATCTTATGAACAACACTACAACACTATAAAGGAGATTTTAATAACAACATTACGGATCAGTTTGGTTGTAGCTCCATTTTCAAGCTTTTTCCAAAAGCAGCTTAGTTGATTTTGGAAAAAATAAGTTAGACAGTTCTTAATTAAATAGTATGAATGATCACAATGTGTTGTTCAAAGTCCAAATATTTATAACAATAAAATATTTGTAAAAGCAACTTATTGACACAACAGCTTGAAAAGCAATACGAAACAAGCTCTACGACAGTATACTAGTTACTTAATATTATGTCACCTGCAAAATGATTTTATACACATTTTGACATGTTTATTGGTTGGATAAAACATATTAAAACTCAATATTTAAACACCCTTAATGCACATATATGACTAGGTTGTCTATTGCTTAACTTTATTGCCCCATACGGCGAACCAAGCTGGTAGATATATGTCTTAGACCTTATTCTCACAAAAACAACACAAATCTCAGCACAGTATTGTTAATTAGTGTCATGGAATCGTCTAGAAATATAGTTCTATCATAAACATAATAAAAAAATGTATCACAGTCTTATAATAAACAAACATATGTTGAATCACACAAAGGATGTATATTTCCAAAGTTTTTATTACTTAATACACCAACATGTAAAAAAGAAACTCACACGTTTATTCGTTCATCTATTGCTAGACTCGACAACGAACCAAAGCGGTCGATATGTAATCAAGTCTTAGACCTTATTCCCAAACGAAACAAAATCATGCTCAACAAAAACAACACAAATCTCAACCCCGGCCAGTACTATCCTAACTTCCTTGTTGGCTAAAGGCAGCTACGATACTTGGTTATAGCTACATCACATATTCGGCAAGTCACACAATCGCCAAGCTCTCCAACACTAACGGGTAACTTAATGTTGCTGCATTGACAAGGTGCCTTTGTCGCTTGTTCATCGAACACAACGCTAAGTGCATTAATAAATGCAGTACTTGTTTTCTCCATCATACATAGCTTATGTATTTGTTTCAATACAGTATAAGCAACATTCCCAGTAGCATGGGCCAGTTTATGGTCAGTTCCATGTTGACCAAATACAACCCAACCTTTGTGGTTGGCATTGTAGCTCAGCAAAGCTAAGGCATCTTTCACGGTATCTTTCTTCATGTCAGTTCCGACCCGTATTTTTTCGAGCAAGAAGCTCTCAACTCGACTCCAAAAACGCCAGCATTCCGCTCCATCAGCCTTCCAGGAGGACCATAAATTTGTTGTATTAAGGTGGTCCGAAATTTTTGCGTTTTCGGCGTGGACCCCTTCACCGTTGTTAACGTAAATAAATTCCATGTTAATTTGGAATCTCGAACTGCAATATTTTCTGACTTCACCCAACAGCTCGCTGAAGTTCTTGACCCAAACCAAGTCTTCTCCTCCATAAAGGCATATGACTGGCGGCGATGATGTCTAGAATACGGAAAGTGTTGAAAAAAACGTAGCATTTTTAAAATTAAGGAAAAACATAAAAAAAGCAAGATATAATTACCGGAGTTTTGGCATGGTAGATATCGGAAAGCAGATAGCCGAGGGACAGGTGGTGTAGTGGTGGCGGTGGTGAGTAAACACCGGGGAAACTTCCGCTAGCCAATACCAAATCAATAGGATAAACTTGAGGTGCTTTCTTACCCAGGGGAACCACAATGGTCTGCCCTTGAAACATCCATGTCTCCTTGATAAATTTAACGGTTGCTAGCCTGACATGTGACGGGTTTCGTAAAGTGTACCAGTTCATCAGACATTGTAGTTTGGTAAATCTTTCGAAATCAATGGAGATAGGAATCCAAACTAGTTGACACTTTGCCTGCTTCTTCATCAACTTAGCAATGCTCAATATTTCCTTTTCACTGACATGACCGCTAGATATCAGAAGGTATACGTAATCACCCTTTATTTCATCAAAGCTCACCTGCGATACTAGTTATATTGTCACTTTATACAAATAATTTGAGAATGGTTAATGTAATTGGAAATATGGATGAGCTAGAAACCTGTATTTTGGAATTATTGCCGGTTACAAGTAATGAGTTCCCATTGGCATCAGGTTTGATCAAAGCCTTCAGCATATCTGCTACGTTGGGGACGTCCCGATTGTAAAACACGTCCACAAGTTTCTTCCAATCATCTTCATGTAATAATTGTCCTTTGGTTAGTTTAATTTTCTTGTGTATAAAGTTTTTTTCGTTACGTATATATGAATAATGCACGGAAATGTAAATGGAAAGGGGAATGCCACTTCTAATTAATATAGTTTTGGAAATTTTTGGTATGCATTTAAATAATAAAAATAAGAGGGTCTATTTATAAAAATAGAAAACATAATAACACATTCCTATGTTTTTTTTTCAAAAATAAAAATTAACAATAATTAAAAAAGGTGTTTGTAATTTCGAAGATAACATGAAAAGCTATAGTTGTTAAACCTAGGGTCTCGACAAAAATTTTTAACTTTTCGAAAATATTATGGTATTGATTTTTTTTCATTGATATGGATTTCAAATCATTTAGGTATTGAATCCTCTCATATTCATGCACTAATTCTACCGATTAAAGTATTGATTTTTTTATTATAAAAAAGTTTGAGTTTATAACCTACTTTAACTATTTATGAAAATGGCCAGAAAAAGTATTATACCAAATTTCTGTGTGCATTTGTTTTTAAAACAAAAACGAAGCGTGTAAATTTGATGTCTAAGAGTTTTTGGCTTCTTATAAAGTAATAATAATAATAATAATAATAATAATAATAATAATATACTTTTGTCTCCGTCCAGAGCTAATATTGTAATAATTCTCATATCTTATCGTTCTGTCCAGACCTATTGCAATAATTCTCATTTTTTTAAAAGGAAAAATTTATTTTACATAACCCATATGCATGTATTGTTTCATATATGCATATACTGTGGAACAGTGTAGGGTGAGATTTTACCATAGTGTTGAATTTCATCACGCAAAGCTTGGATAACAGTTGTGATCACAACATTTCCCAAGTACGAAAGCATCGATTCCACCTTATTTACAAGAACCCTGAGATTTTCTTAATTTGTAGTGATTATTCTAAAAACTAACTGATGAAAAAACAAAACAAATAAATAAATAAATGCTTTTACCCATCTGCAGGAGCCGTAATAAGTGCGGCACAAATCACAACTGTATGAATTGTGTAACAAGTAGCTTGAGCAACGTAGTCAACCGATCCAAATGTAGTTGAGATTTGTTTTTTATTAGCCCTTTGAAGGTCAACGAGTTTAAGAGCATGTCCAACCATTTCCACAGTTGCCACCATAACCTTATGGATTTCGCCAACTAGTTTGCGAGTATGGTCGAGTTCTCGCGGTTGTTCGAGCAGTGATACACTCTTGAAGACTTGACAGTTGTCAACAAATGAGCGAAATTTTCCATAGTTGGTTGCAAAAGCTGCTAATGCCATTACCATTATTGCATCCCAATCGTATTTTGAAAGGCATTTGTTTCCAAGTATCTCCTCAACTATTTGTCGTTCATTTTTTATCGAGCAATTACAAGCCAACTGCAATGTATGTGTAGAATATTAAGTTTAATGTACGAGTTACGTAATAGGGATTTGACAAAAACACTAATGCAGCAATGGAAGGGTCTGGACTCGAATGAATCGAGTATTTTAAAATCGAAATTGTTTGGGGAAAATTTTTAACTGATCGATGAACGCCCAATCGTTACACTATTCGTTTGAATACCTGGCCAATGGCTTTGGCGTTGTTCATGAACATCTAGACCGAAGTTGAAGTATTTTTAAGCAGGGACACTATTGTCTTTTCATGGGGTAGCTAGGGATGGCAACGGATCCCGGATCCGGATCCCTTTTTTAGGGTCCGGATTTCAATTTTATAGACCCGTCGGATCTGGACCCGTATCCGGATCCGGGTCCAGGAAACGGGTCCGGGTCCGGTCCGGATAATGAAACCCGGATCCGGACCCGGATCCGTAATTAAATATTAATTGTATTTTTTTATTTATTATTTACCCCGAAAATATTGGATAATTAATATTATTTGATATCCACGTAAATCCAATTGCATAAATATAATTAAATGAGCATGTAAACTATTTAAAATAAGGTGAAATGTACAAGTATGGAAGCTGAAACTAAGAATTTGATGTTAATTACATGGACCCGTTTTGGACCCGGATCCGTCGGATCCGGATCTGGATCCACAAATTATGGACCCACCGGATCCGGGTCGGATCCGGGTCCAATATATTAAAACGGATCCGGGCCGGGTCTAAGCCGGATCCGGCCCGTTGCCATCCTTAGTTCGGACTGGACTAACGAGGTCATTTTCAAATCCAACTAGAGTCTACGATATTTTTCTTTGAAAATATTTTGAACGAAATATATAAGAAAAGGAAAAAAAAATAAATGTGCTAGTCTAAATCATATTTATAATAACTTCTTTAATTAAATTTTTTAAAATTATTATTAATTATTATATTTGAGTTTAAAAGTTGAGGTGGAAAATAATTATTAAACATAATATAAATATTGATATAAAATAAAGTCTCATTGGATCGGGTTTGGTATTTATATAAAAACTAAATCTAATCCAAAGATTACGGGCTTTAGTAGGATTGGAACCAGACTGAACTTTTGAAAAAAAATGAATGTCCAAACCGATCCATAAAAGCAGACTTGAGCTGGGTTGGGCAGATATCCTAGCCTATGAAGAAGTTTATAGCAGCTCAAAAACTTTAAATTTAAACAAGAATTCTAATTGTTATTATAAAAATTTATTGATATTAAGTGATAAAATTGTCGATAAGTTAAGAAATAACTAATCGAGTTCTATAAGTCTATACTTGTGTTGAATGAAAGAAAAAGGGTCGGGTTTTAAACCACATAATCAATAAATTTGATAAAATGTTATCTTAAATCTAATAAAAAAAAGTTAAATAATCAATTGGAATTAGTTCAAATGATACATTGATAAAGTTGAATGGAGATGATCATAATCAAATCCCGACCCCATCGAATTATTCAAATAATTCAACAAATTTAAAGCAAGTCGCTTCACGACAGAGCAATCTGGGTTGAAAGTAGACTTGTTTGTGGGCCAAGTACCATATGTTGAGCTTTGACATTCAATTTTCTATTAAGCTCAACCTAACTTGCAAAAACTTAAAATTTATGAATAAAGATTGTTTGTATAAATACCAAAGTCCGACCCAACAAATATAATTTTGTAATGTTTGAATTTTTCTATATTAATTGTGTTATATTTTTGTACTAAATAAGTCATATTACAAACTATTAAAAAATGTGATTATGTGTTAGATTTCACCACATTTATATAAGTTTTATTGATTTGTTTCTCTCTAGTCTAAAATTTTTTTAAGAAATGGTTTATAAGCCTGTTGAAACAGGTTTGGGAATGCCCAATCTAACCCGATGTTTCGAAATGTGATTGGTTGAGCTTGGATAGATACTTTCAGGTAAAAAACACGATAAAGTGCATCCCCAGACAAACAAGTCTTGCCCTTCAACGAAAAACCTCTGCAATATGCGAACCATGATTAATCAACTAGTATGCCGATACCGAAAATAAAAATAAATAAATACTCCATCAATTCCCTAAAAGGGGAAAAAATCCTTCATCCTGAATTCTCTGTCCCTTTCCTATCTCCCATTCAAAAATTATCTAGTATCATTTTTTATTATATTTTAATATAATATATATCGTTTCTCCTATTTTTTTAATTTTTATCTTGTCAGATTTAAAATGGGAAACGAAGAGGGGACAAGCAAATTGGGGACATTTGTCCCTAAAAGTGATAAATATTAAAAATAGTAGACGGAGCATATACATAAATAAAACGCTGTTAATTTCTCAGCACAATTTTCCGTAATTTTTCTTTGTATCTGTTGTTCGAAAGAATTTCGATTCCAAAAATTGAACTTGAGGAAGGTTCCGGTCATGGCGTCCCGGTCGCTTCTTTCCACTCTCCGCCGGTAATCTATTATTTAAATTCTCCCTCTTGCTGTTTTTCGAATGTTTTAGTTTGATTTCTCAGAAATCTGATACCTATGGTTGAAGTTCGTGCTTCTTCGATTCGATAACCTCACGACTCACTTTACTCTTTTGCAGAGAAATTAAATGTTTGAGTGCCACTGAGAAATGCAACCTCAGTCGATTTCTTTCTTCCGGTGCGCTAAAAACGGAAATTGTTGAAGAGGATTCGAATGAAGATGACTTGAGAAGTAGGATCTTTAGGTTGAGACTTCCAAAGAGAAGCGCCACCAACATTATTCAGAAATGGATCGATGAAGGGAACACTGTTACGGCCTCTGAACTGAGAAACATCTCTAAAGAGCTTAGAAAGTATCAGCGTTTCAAGCATGCTCTTGAGGTTGCTAATTTTCTATCTTTTTGCTCCCTTTGAATTTATTTATTATGTTAATTTAGTTCTTATGTTTGATTTTCCAATAAAAAATTAAATTGGAGCTGGAACAAGATGTAAATTTCGCTAGCTGTTTTCATTTTGTAGTGAAATGGAGTAGTAGACAAGCAGGCATTAATTGTTAGATTTTGGAAAATATTGTTAATAGAAGTGATGGCTATATTATGATGTTGGAATCATAGAGATGTTAGTAAATTTTGGTATGCTATAGTGATTTAGTGTGTTTTTTTCTGATGGAGAAGCAAGGGGTAGTCTGAAAATCGAATTCTTTGCAGAACTCAGATTTGAATATTCTCCCATGTGGATGACTTTCATATGTTATTCCAAATCTTTCCATGATTACATGTAGATGTCAATCTTATTAGGAGGATGAAATTCTGATCTTTTATCCCGTGTGGAAAAGAAGGTGTCCTAATGACTGATATGAGGGTGACCTTTAGTTGCTACCTTGAAGGGTCACATTTACGTAGATTTAGACTGAAGGGTGTTTTGAGCCATTTTCATTTCTATTACGCATGGTATTAAGACTATAGGCTGGAAAATATCTGGTTAACTTGATAGCTGTTCTGGACTTCTAGTCAATTTCGTTGATGGACACATAAGTCATGACATGACAGTAATCAGCAATTTGCTTTATGGAAAATTGCATTATGCATATGCTGTGTAGAGAAACTTCAGGAGTGAAATACTAGAATGCAAAATGTCCAGAACTTACTTTTTCCTTTTTGTCATTAATGGTTTTTAACAGAGTTTCACCTGAGAAAGAAATTTCAAAAATACTTAGAGATTTCAAAAATACGTAGCTTTTATTGCTGTTTGTTGGCCAGTAAATAAGGTGTTTTTTTTTACAACCAATATGAATTTGCAGATATCAGAGTGGATGGTTGCGAACAAAGAGTTTGAGTTGTCAGACTCCGATTATGGCCACCGTATCGACTTGATGACGAAGGTTTTCGGTATAGATGCTGCAGAGCGCTACTTTGAAGGGCTACCAATAACAGCAAAAACAAGCGAAACCTACACTGCTCTGCTGCACTCTTATGCTGGGTCAAAACTTGTCGAAAAAGCCGAAGAGCTTTACTTGAGAATGAAGCAATCAAACATAACTTTTCCAGCTGTCACGTACAACGAGATGATGACTCTCTACATGTCAGTTAGGCTGCTAGAGAAAGTCTCGTTAGTTGTCAAAGAAATGAAACGACAAAACGTTTCCCCCGACATCTTCACTTACAATCTGTGGATAAGTTCATGTGCTGCGGCTCTAGATATTGACAGGGTTACGAAAATTCTTGACGAAATGAGACGAAACCCTAATTTTAACAACGATTGGCAAAGATACATTGACATTGCCAATATATATGTTAAAGCCGGACATCTTTTGAATGCAGAATCGAGTGCTGTGGTTGAAGCAGAGAAAGGATTTACGCAGAGAGAATGGATAACATACGACTTCCTCGTTATATTGTATTCGGGTTTAAGGAACAAAGATCGAGTTGATCAAATATGGAAATCGTTGAGAATGACTAAGCAAAAGATGACAAATAGGAATTTTGTGTGCATTCTGTGTTCGTATATGATGCTTGGACATTTGAAGGAGGCAGGAGATGTTCTTGACCAGTGGAAGAATTGTAAAATCACGGAATTCGATGACTCAGCGTGTAGTAGGCTTTTGGATGCATTTTTGAGTGCTGGATTAACTGAAATCGCAAATAACTTCCATATGCTTCTTATTGAAAGGGATGTGATTCAACAAGTTTGACAAATTAAGTGCTTGCCTTTGTTTGATGTGGGCAGGATTGATATTTCTGCAATCGGGAAAGAATAAAATGAGGTTGCGATTCGTACTGGATTGCGACACACTCAAGACTCAAGACCGGGTTGCTGAATTTTTATACTAGGTTTACAAGAAACAACTGGGGTAGCTTATAAATTACAAAATGAGACCTTTTTTTCTTTCAGATTTTGTATTCTAATCTATGAAATTTTGTATTTGTTAGAAACTTGGAACTGATCTTATTTGATTGCCCAGGCAGTGGAGTGGGTTTGTTGTCTTGATAGAAATGTTTCAATACGTCTCGGGTATTTATTATAGTGTCAGAAGCATGTGCATGAAATAGATTACAGAGTATTAGGAGTTTAGGACTAAATGCACACAAGATAGTCAATTCTCCAAAATTGGGAAGTCCAAAAATCATTGGACTTACCCGAAGTGCCACACATTTCATCTCTCTAGCTATTTTAATTGTACTTCTGTCATGTAAGGAGACAAGAATGATCACAAAGGGAAAATGGTGTAAACAAAAGGTAGCAAAACAAAGGCTTACAACAAGTTGCTCATTTAAAAATTACACCGCTATGCAATATACTAATTTCTCGAAGACCTTTCGAACACTCAGATTTGAAGAGATCTTTCTGGAAATATGTAAATATGATGATCTACACAGCAGTCATGATGTGCGTTAAAGTTGATAGAAAGTATATAAAAAATATTGAGCAGATGTAGAAAATGCAAGTTGGAAACCGGTTAAAGAAATCTGAACAAGAAATAGTGGGAACTCAACTACCACAACAAAAAAGAAAAGAAAGGCAACAACTAGAAGTTAAAAACGGTATTTCTCTTCTTCCTTCCTTCTCAAGAACAAACTGACAGTTAAGGGTTTTATAGAGTGAAAAAAGTGCAGAGAATTAAATATCAATAAAAAAATAGAAAACTAAAGAATAGACCTGGCCACGAGCCCGTTGACCCGCGGAACCCGTCCATGCCCGTTCTTCATGGGATGGGTTTAGATAAGGTGATTGGTGATTAGGCCCGACACGGCCCGAACCCGAAGCGGCCCGAGTAAAATATATGCCGGGCTTGGGTTTTAGTCCGGCCTGAAATAATAATTATTATGTTAAAAATATATATTTATTATATACATTTAAAGGAAAAAAAATTATATGGTTGAAAATTTTCATGTTTTTTTGCTAAAGTTTAACATTTAAACTCAATTTTATGACTTATACTACAAATATATTTGGAATTATTTTTTCACAATTATTTTTTAGTACTAAATTTTAATTTTTTTTAGTTGAAACAATTAATAGTTAAGGCCGCGGGCCGGGCTTGGTTTTGATTATTTTATTAAAGGCCCGGCCCGACCCGAACCCGATGTATTTTTTCATGGGTTTGGGCCGGGCTTGGGCAATTCATTATTTAGCTAGGCCCGATAAGGCCCGGCCCGGCCCGGCCCATGCCCAGGTCTACCAGTTAGATACCAAATTCCTACTGTTTTAATTTGAATACCAGTTAAATACCAGTTAGATACCAGTTTCCTACCACTTTCTTACTAGTTTGATATTTTTTATTCTTCATACCAGTTAGATACTAGATTCCTACTGTTTTAATTTCAATACCAGTTAGATACCAGTTTCCTACCACTTTCTTACTAGTTTTGAAATTTTTTGTTCTTATACCAGTTAGATACTAGATTCCTACTGTTTTAATTTCAATACCAGTTAAATACCAATTTCCTACCACTTTCTTACTAGTTTTGACATTTTTTGTTCTTCATACCAGTTAGTTACTAGTTAGATACCAGATTCCTACTGTTTTAATTTTAATACCAGTTAGATACTAGTTTCTTACCACTTTCTTACTAGTTTTGATATTTTTTGTTCTTAATACCAGTTAGATACTAGATTTATACTGTTTTAATTTCAATACCAGTTTCCTACCACTTTTTTACTAGTTTTGACATTTTTTGTTCTTCATACTAGTAAGATACAAGTTATATACCATATTCTTACTGTTTTAATTCCAATACCAGTTAAATACCAGTTAGATACCAGTTTCCTACTACTTTCTTATTAGTTTTGACATTTTTTATTCTTCATACCAGTTAGATACCAGTTATATACCAAATTCCTATTGTTTTAATTTCAATACCAGTTAAATACCAGTTAGATTCCAGTTTCCTACCACTTTCTTACTAGTTTTGACATTTTTTATTCTTCATACCAGTTAGATACCAGATTCTTACTGTTTTAATTTCAATACCAGTTTCCTACCATTTACATGCTAGTTTCCTACTGTTTTGATTCAATAGTTTTATCTTAC
>CATIWQ010469542.1:0-52764 GCA_949673415.1 Euphorbia schlechtendalii | reverse complement strand
GAGCCCACTTAACGCATTATTAAATGGTGATCAGAGCATTGAGGTTCAGCGACCGAATGATGGCTAAGCTATTCGTCATCACCTTGGGCCACCCGGTCAATGAATGGTACTGCCACCTTCCGCTGCACATAGCTACCAATTGGAATAGACTAGCTCAAGCTATGCTGGAGCATTATGATTTCAACTCTCAGATGGAAACCATAATGAAACATTTGGAGGCTATAAGGCAAAGGCTGGGTGAGAACTGCAAATCCTACTATACACGTTGGATGTCTACACAACTAAGGTTGCAGACTCGTTTGACCCTACCAGAGATGATAGCAAAGTTGTTGGACGGCGCACTACCACCATACAGGAACAAATTCGGGTCTGACAGCTTATCTAGCTATCAAGAAGTGTTTGAGAAGGCAAAGAGGATGGAGCACTTCGAGTCCATGGACACCTATGGGGGGAATTAGCATGTGGGATAGATAATTATGTAATAATTAGCTTTCAGCTACTTTGCCCACATGGCATCTGAATTTTGAATAAATTGAACACTGTTTATTTGCTTGATATTTTGTTAATGACATCATGCATTCTCATAAACATATACATAATGTTTTTAGCCCACATGACAAATCATTTCATAAAATTAATTTGGGTATAAGTGGATTCCCCACAATAAATTCAAATGATTTGACTCTTGAGAAAAAGGGAGAGATAAATAAATGTACTTAGACAATGTGTGATAGCAATTGCCTCATCATACAATGACGGAAGATTAATGGAAGGATCTCCAAGCACGAAACATCCACTGACTCAACCAAGAGGATGAAGCATGCAAAGATCAAATGACGAAAGATCAATGGAAAGATCTCCAAGCACGAAACGTCTATCGACTCAACTAAGAGAACGAAACACGCAAAGATCAAAAGGATGGGAGCCAGAATAAGGCCAAAATGTCAACCAAGTAAGTCGAGACCAAACAACTGACAAAGAAGGAGTCAGATTGTTGAATACATCAACCAACTGGCGCAATGTCACAAAGAAAGATTGTTGAACACGTCCACCACAATTCATGGAACAATCAAGCAAAGGCCAAAGCAAATTGAATCTCCCCTAAAGGATCATACAAAGGTCAATACTAAAGATAAAAAGAAGCCAAATTGTGGAACACGTCAACAACTTCTTCACACGACTCACTACTATTTGTGGGGCAATAATCGCACCATTAAAGGAAATGCCAATGATCAAGACTCATCATCACATATGCCTCAAGCCAGTAAAGTGACGTGAGCACCAACCGATCAACCAGAAATGCTTAACGAGATAACAACTAATGCCATGGACATGAACGATGACTGATCAACCAAGTCTTACACAATTGCTATCACGCATAGGTGAAAAAGAAAAATAAATCTCTAAAAAGTAGTACAAACAAAAAAAACAACAAAAAAAATTTTTAATCAGCCTGTCAATTAACACTCAGTTAGTTGAGAAAAAATTAGGGCTTCTTTTCAACCCACAAAAAGAGTAGTCCGCTGAGATGAAAACCCGAAAAGGGCGGCTCAGGCAAAACTTAGGACATCGAGAGAACAACATTGGTTAGAAAACCTGAGAAGGCTAATTGATGGTAGGAGCCAAATCATTTGAATCATTTATACCCCTGTTAAGTTCATTAATGAATTGTCATTTTTGTTGAATCTTTATGCATATGTTTATCTTGATTGCTTACATGCCAATGGTAGAATGTCGCAAGTAAACAAAAAAAAAAGAAGAAAAGAAAAGAAAAGAAAAGAAAAATGAAAATAAAGAAAAATAAGTCTGCTGGATTGAAAACTTGAAAGGGCGGTCCAGGCAAAAATTAAGATAAGGTTCGATAGAATGAAAACCCGCAAGGGCGATCTATGCAAAACATAGAACTAAAGAAATATCAAATTCATCATCTCCTCTTCAGAACGGTACAAAACATCATATACCTTCAACACTTTAGATAAATAGCTTCCAAACAATCATCATCGACACAACGCGGGATCAACGATTCATCTAGACTTTCCTCAAATCAGATCCAAGCTATGAACTAGAGTCTGATTCACTGAACCCATGGTCGTCGCTTTGAGGGAGTCGTCCATGGAATCCCTAACAAGACAAGTTATAGGGGTAACCATGCACGAGAGAAGGCTCTTCAACAAACGAAGCACACGACACCTACAACAGACGAACATACATCATATGATAAATGATAAATATTGTTCATAGATAAAAACATGCATACATAACATTCGCATCATATCATTTATAGGTAAAGAAGATGCCTCCACCTCCAAATGAGGAATCTACAAGCAAGACGATGGCCCACTCAAGCCTAAAGTCAACATTGCAACAAAAGCCTCCTACAACGGAGCGGTTCTCGGGACATCCCCGAATTTCTATTAAACTTATTTATTCCTCATGTTTTAATGTTTGATTGAAGGGGTAAAAATTTTTTGCTTCACATAAACACAATCAAATAATTAAAACATTTATCATAAAAATGTATTAACATTATCCTTTTCTCTGATTTGTTACAGGAAGCAGGTCAAAACACAACCGAAGAAGGAAACGGTTATCTCAATGACTGAAGAATGAAATAGTCTCAATCGAAGAATGAAACGGTTGCCGACCACAACAGGGACGCCGTAGAAAGAAATAGTCGACCCGCCCATAAGGGGCATCAAACACCTAAGGGATTCTGAAGAAGGAGATGAACAACCCTATGAAGATACAGCGCCAAAAAGGAAGGCCTATGTCATCACCAATTTGGAATAAGAAGTCGCCAGCCGCACCAGTCAGGTATATTCTCAATCCCTCTGCTCTTTTCATGTGATCATACTGGTTATACAACTAGCAATTATCACACGAGGGGCAGCTGTGAGCATGGGATTTCGTACCAGCTCGCGCGTTCAATGATGACGGCTTTTCGGGATATTTTTCCTCGAATCACACGATTTTCGACCATCTGACTATCTTCAAATGGGAATCCTACTCGGACATTTTAGAAAAAAAAAATAAATAAATAAAAAAAATAAAAAAAATGAAGGTGACGGAATCCTGGTGGCGAGGCAACCTCGCGCGGAGGCAGCCTCGCATGAGGGAGCCTCGCGCGTGAGACCACTCATCGATGAGGCACTATACTTTGGATTTTTCGGGACTTCTTTTTTCTATAAATAGTCGGGTCTTTTTCAGTACATGGGGCCTGGAAATTCAGAGAGAAAAATCCTCTCTTTCAGAACAAAAAATAAAAATAATATTTCTCACGTTCTTCTAACTTTTTCTTAGATCTAAAACACTTTCAGATCTCAAATTTCTTCATCTTTTTATAAAATTTCTTCATCTTTTTTTCTTAAATCCTCAGATATTCTCGGGTCTAAAATAAATTTAGAACCCGAGTCTGATTATCTTTTAGATAAATGAACACTTTATTTTGCAACTAACCAATTCTTTTTTTATAATTAAATTACACTAAAATCTCAAGAATTAAACGAAGATTTTTGGATTTTTACATCAAACTTTTCACATTAAATCACAATAAGCCAAAACGAACGAGGAACACTCCCGAGGTTCGAACGGACACGCCGAAGTGGATTCACGTCAAAAGGGTAAAGCCTCTGAGTTCCTAGAGCTGTAAATTCCATGTTCATTTTCTTTTCTTTTAATTTTTATTTTTTGGCCTAGGAATTATTCCATGTTATTATAAATAATGTTGTAATTCTCCTTCTTCTTTTATTTCTTTTTCATTTTTGTATTAGAATACCCCCACTAAGGGAATAAAATATATTCCCGGATAACAGACCTCACATTTTGCCATGCAATCATTTTCACTAACAAAATTGACCAACATACGTGTAAATAAAAATGAACTGTTTTTATTTAAATTAACAACTTTAAGTCGCCGATGTTTTAATTAGGCCATACGGGTCTCGCCAAAATCAAATCGAACATATGTGCCATATCATGTGCTAACCTTTGTGGATGCAGGTTAGATGTATGTTTAGGATTTCTTTTCCTTCGGGTATTGCATATATTTTACGAGAAATGTAATTAATAGGATAGCGGGCGGTTGCATCCCCCGATTTTTTAAGCCTTGTAATTTTCATTTTTTCGCATTTACTTTTCGCATTTACTTACGGTTTTGTGGATGGTTTATTTTTCCACTTTGTGAATGATTTATTATTTCCCAATACGTGAACCATGCATTTAACTCCGAAAACAACCTAAGTGCGAATATGCATAATTAAAAGAAAACAGTTTTCTGTAGATGTAATATATTATGATCACATAAGAAATAAGCAACTTATCCTGGACCCGAATCTCTGTGTCTAGGTGGGCTGTCCCCCGGACGTTAAGCCTCACAGGACTCTAATTCCTAGAAAGAGCTAATCTAGGTGGCGACTCCACACTGAGAGATGGCGGATTCAGGTTCGAACTAATCTAAAACATTTTCACCTTTTTCTCTTTTTAACCTTTTTTCTCCCGGGTCCCCGACCCGATGCCTTTTCTTCTTTTTCAAACACCCCGGTGGACCGCACCTCTCATCCCTCGCGTTATTGGCCCACCGCTCCGTGTCGTCCGCTCACAGGTGGTCCTCTTGTTGGATTGGCATTGTAAAGGGTGACCTCTAGGCTAGACACTGCATTCTGGCTTCTCCCAACATGTTGGCGAATGAGCGTAGCTAGCTGTTCGCTGTTGGTAAAGGTTTTCAAGGAAATTGCGATCTCGGCGCGCACCGATGACTGTTGAGAATTTTGTCCTATAAGGATGGGGTGATCTTCCCTTGCACCTTCTTCTCATGGATTGGCCATAATAGTGTGTTGAACTGAATCTGAGTCTGAACCCGAGTCCTCACTTGAATCAGTGTATAGAACTCCCTCCAGATTACCCCCAATTGGGGAAACGCGGACTAGGTAGCGAGCAAGCCACTTCCAAGTCCCTCTGATACACGAGCAGAATATTAGATTGTGCATGTAAGATTCATGATATGATTCATGATGCTAGAAATGTGTGAGATGTTTAATGTTATAGCTACATTCATAAGGGGTTAGTGTGCCATGATGTGAAATAACTTGTATATCAATCCATTTGAAACAAACAGGTTATTCATTAGGTAAAAATGAAAACATGTGGAAAAGAAAATCCAACGACGGGAGTTGGATTTGATATTTGGACAATGTCTATGTGACATCGTAACATGAGTGATGCAAGTGCGGTGACTAAGTTACCTATGTGGTAATAGGTCAATGGTTTGAGGTTTTGTACTATGACTAGGTCTCATGGAATGAGGGGGTCAAAATTGTTTCCGATAAGCGGTGTGACATACCCTAATAAAATGAAAATAACTACCGTATGTATCTATCTAATGAATGATTTGGTTATTTCGCCCAATTAGGGAAGAGTTTTTGGATACCTATGTGGTCATCACTATTTGAGGTGATATGTGAATTATTCCCTCATGTGGGTGAATGATTTGGGTATGAAACGTATACCCTTAAAGATTTGGTAAGGTAAGACTTTTGAAGTTTGCCTCGTGTGGGCTTAGGACATCAACTAGGATATCCTTTAATGTGGGAAAAATGGTTTTGGGTAGGTATTTACCCCGTTTGGGCTTATGGTGTGTGTGATTACCTCAGAAGGGCTGTTAGTTGGATATCGATGGACATCTCATGGGTGATGTGGTGGAAATGTTATTGCCCCTTGTGGGCTAGGTGTCAGATGTCAAGTGGACATCACGCAATAAAAGAAAGGCATTTTTGCCATGTACAGGCTAATAGCGAGATGTTAAGTGGACATCTCGCTTAAAGGGGTACGTGATGTTCCTAAGTGGTTTTATGTTGTCCTAGGGTGACATAATCTAAAGTGTCAATTATGCATAAGTCTAGGTGATATTGACTTGGTGTCATGATGATGAGAAGATGCTATGTTACATCATTATAAGTGTGTGCATTCAAGTGTCTACACTAAAAGTCGTGGTGACATTTGTTCAGTGATAAATTAAAAGCAGTGTACACATAGCACATAGCATGCAACGTCCAAACTTCCAACCATACAACTCCCGCGTGTAGGGTTTTTGGCTAGTCTCTATCCTAAGTTTGGTTCATCTTAGTACCGTGAGGATACTAAGGAGCACACCTGCAGGAAAATATAACGCATGATCATGTATTTGGGTAACACCCTAGGGAAAATGCCTACGGCTTATTTACATAAGGATTATAAATGGGTTGCTGATGTAGAAGTTTCTTGTTGCGCTAAAATACACTCCAAGCCTCTCCACAAATGGGTTGAGGGAGGTACATGCGATATGGCAACAAGTGCTCCACCCACTCAAGTACTATCTTTTCTCAGGGAGGCAGATTAGTACAAGAGAAAGCTTTGCGGTAATAGGGTACCTTAAACTTACAGGCTAATCCCCTCTACTGTAATGTGAAATTATGAATATGTCATAATTAAAAGAAAACAGAATAATGTGATTAATAATTTTCAGCACTTATCCAAAATCTAAAACCTTTGAAAACTAAGTTTTTAGAAAAAAATCCCCAGCAGAGTCACCACTATGAGAGGGTGACACGGAGTAGTGGGCCGAGAGCGAATAATTTCATAGGTGCGGTCCATCGGGGGTGTTTGAAAAAGTGCATCGGGTCGTGGGACCCGGGAAAAGGCTGAAAGACAAAGTGAAAAATGTTTTAGATTGGTTCGAACCTGAATACACCATCTCTTAGTGTGGAGTCACCACTTGGATTAGCACTTTCCAAGAATTAGAGTCCTGTGAGGTTTAACGTCCGGGGGACGGCCCACTAAGACACGGAGATTCGGGTCCAGGATAAGTTGCTTATTTCTTAAGTGATCACATTATATTACATCTACAGAAAACGTATTTTCTTAGTTATGCATATTCGCACTTAGGTCGTTTTTAGACTTTATATGCATGATTCGCGTATTGCAAAATAATAAACCATCCACAAGGGAAAATATTAAACCATCCACAAAGCAGTAAGTAAATACGGAAAATAAATGCGAAAAATAAAGATTACAAGGCTTCCAAAAATCAGGGAATGCAACCGCCTGCTAACCTATTAATTACATTTCCCAAAAAAATAAAATTTCTATACCCGAAGGAAGATTAAAATCCTAAACATACATCTAACCTGCATCCACAAAGGTTAGAAAAGGGGATATCACATATGTTCGATTTGATTTTAGCGAAGCATGTGTGGACTAATTAAAACATTGATGGTTTAATGTTGTTATTTTAAATAAAAATAGTTCATTTTTATTTACACGTATGTTAATCAATTTTATTAGTGATAATGATCGCATGGCATAAAGTGCTTTCTGTTATTCAGGAATAATTTTAATTCCCCACTTTGGGGTATTTTAATATAAAAATTAAAAAGAAATAAAATAGAAGATTGAGATGAAGAGAATTATTACAACATTTAAAATAATAAGTAAAATAATTCCTAGGTTCACAAATAAAAAAATCAGAAAGAGATGAAGTAGATGATGAGCTCGGAATTCGCAGTTCTAGGAACACAGAGGCTTACCCTTGCGCTATGAATCCACTTCGGCATATCCGTTCAATCCCTGGGAGCGTTCCTCATTCATTTTGATGTAATTGTAGTTTAATTAATACATGTTTATTTATCCAAATGATAATCAGACTCTTAGACCCGAGAATATCTAACGATATTTGAAGAAAAAAAGATGAGAAATTTGATTTTAAGATGAAGAAGTTTGGAATCCAAAAGTGTTTTGGATCCAAGAAAATGTTAGAAGTAAAGAAAGTATTTATCTGTGTTTTTTTATCTGAAAAAGATAATTTTTCTTTGAAATATCCAACCCCACATTATTGAAAATGACCCGACAATTAATAGGGAAAATCCTGAAAATCCAAAAAAGGTAAGTTTTTCCGGTGAGGGGTCTCGCCTGAGAAAATCTAGTGAGGCATATGCCTCGCCAAGCCCTTTGGTGATGCAGGCCCTTGGATCCGATTTTCTGCAACATTTTATGTATTTTTAAATATTTTTAATTAATTTTTGAATTAATGTCCTTTTAAATTCAGTGACAAGGAAGACTCCCATTTGAAAATCGTCGGACGGCCGAAAATTGTGTGATCCGAGAATAAATATCCCGAAAAGCCATCATCATTGACGTGCGAGATGGTACAAAATCCCATGCTTACAATATCTGTAGAGGATCTTATGAGACAAAAAGTGGCTATTGATACCTGTTGATGCAAACGGGGAAGCAAACATGGCTTATTTCTATTTATGCTTTTGACTATGATGCAGACTTATTAGATTTTATGCATACTTGCTAGCTTTTATTGATGGACTGGAATATAAGCAATATTAATTCCAACTACTATGAAATAAATACTATGTTGGTGTTACTTACATTGTTTTTACATTACGGCACATGAACATTCAAAGTAAATATACTCGTAAGAATTCAACAGTAACGATCTTTCGAATAAATGAAATTAATGGAGTACAAAATTTCATGATACAAAATATCCAATGATCTAACCCTTATTGCAAAAAAGCCTTTCAATTTTCAGATTGGCATATCCTTATTTTCACTCTTTATCCTAATTTTTTCCCAAAGCACCATTTTCGAGTTTTCACATTTGCAGACTAATTAGCAAAAGTATACACTATTTTTTTATCAATTGATAAAGAGAGAGAGTTGATGGGCTTGCTATATAATTTATTTATTTTATTACAAGTGCAGCTTTTCATAATTTAGTTATTTTCCTAATTGATTAGGTTCACGTACTCGTTGCCTTCCATGTCCATTACTTTGACCGCTCCTTTTCTAAGGACCTTCTTAACCACGAATGGGCCTTCCCTGTCAGGTCTGAACTACCCTCTAGCATTGATATTAAAGGGTTTCAGCTACTTTAAGACCAAGTCCCCTATTTTGAAGGGCTGCATCTAGTGCTTGACCTTGTTGTTGTAAGCTCTCACCAAGCGTTGTTGGTACATTTTTCATCGTTAATCTAGGTAAGTAATGAACATGCAAACAGGTATTGCGAGATTTCAAAACTTAAAATTAATCTAAAAGGAACTCTTAAGCATGACATTATTGATATAATCTTAATTGAAATGATCCATAGATGTAGTAGCTTTATTAATACTTATTAAATGAGACCTAGCATCTAAGTATCAAGCATTATAAGTTGATGTGTGTCTTCCCTTATTGTGGTAGAGAAATCCCTTAAACCAATTGGATAGATTTGTGTTAGTACTAGCTTCTAAACTAAGACAGACTCTGTGAGTAGTCCACATGACCCCACCGACCAAAACCTCACGAGAAGGGAGAACTAGTGAATTAATAAGTAGCTTCTAGACCGCTCGTAGACCAATTAAAAATTAATTATGAAGGCTCTTTTCCAAAGTAGGAATGAGCCTTCAAAAGAATCACACAAATATAAGAGAAACTCAGGGAGGATCTCAAAACAATTTGCAAGAAAAAGAGTCAAGTTCAAAAGAGAAAGCTGAACTGACATGATGTTGAAAGGAGGAGGAAGGCTCCTATTTATATGAGTAATGGGAGAAACATTGCTCCCTTTTTAGCAATTTTGGATGGAGAAAACCCCATCCAACATGTAGGTCACTCCGCGAGTTAACCTCCATGCATAATCTGCATATGCGGGCTGTGCAATGCCCACAAGGGAAGCCCATTTGGCCTTCTTGTAAGCCCCGCTTATGGAAGTGTTGGTGGGCCTGCACTACAAGCCCATCAAGCGCTGCTAAGAGCTTGTAGGCATGTAGCACACCAGCATGTGCTAGCACAAGATAGTGGCCCGTGAGCACTTTTCGATGCTCTTGCGGCTGCCACGCATGCCCCTTCTAGCAAACAACCCATGTTCACGGGGCCTGCTTGCAACGGGAAAAATCCCTTGCTCCACATACTACACTTTTTCCCCAATTCCTCTTTCAGATTGTTGTCTAGTCTGACCATTTAATTGTCCATCCAAATGAACTTGACTATCCTTTTACTCTCAGTATAGACCCTATCTATTAGTTCTTTATTTAGTTCGGTGAAGATCCAATGTTTGTGACAAGGTTAACATAAACTTAGCTTCCCTTCTAGAACCTTTAGGCTCTATGTTCCAAACTGATATGGAACTTGATGACAATAGATGATCAAATGGGCTTTCTAGTAAAGGTGTATGATCCCTTGATATTCGGAATGTCACTTGCTTGTGATTTGATCCTGTTTGGCAGCAGTAACCAATACAATACACTACTTCCATCATATTAAGTACAGTCCAATTTACTAAGCTTGGATAGAGTGTTAGATCATGTAATAGTCCTAGCAATCCCGAAGTAAGTCTTGTTCACGAAGAACACCACTCACCTTTATATACAGAGATTGACTAGAAACATGTTCTATCAATTTCATTCTATTTTCAGAGGTTTTATGAGTGTGTTACTTCAACAATAGGCCTTAAGGTACACTCCTATTATATCACTATATTAGGAGTGATGGATCCCATCTTGACTACTCGGCTAACCAACAAATAGTCATCACTATACCCGTAATCATTTGTATCATCCTAATAACTAGGTATGACCCAAAGTATAACAACTTCTATACAAGGTAACCAATATCTCATGTCTAAGGATGCTCATATTGCTAATGCAATAGAACATTATACCAACACATGGACATAACTATTTCTAAGTGTCTATCTTATAGCAGTCTCCAATGTATTACCCGAATACATTCATGTATTAACTCATGGTACCACCTTTAGCTCATGTGATTGGCTGCTTGGATCCAATCCAAGGAGTAAGCCTACACATGCTAGTCTTTTTGCTTCATTAATGTTCAATCTCAACTATAACTTGTGATTTTTAGACTTTTCCAAATTTACACATGTCTGTAGTTCTCACTCCATATAACTTCCACTATGTCCTTACATTGTCACGCTATGAAATAGTCATGGACTTTGTTTTATTATATGAACGAATATATATATATATATACACACATATAATAGTATATATAATATTAGCGAGAAACATAAATAGAGAAGATCATTGATATATAACAAGGGTGTCATATTATTGATAAACAATAATCTAAAATTGTTTGTAGATAAGTTACTAACAAAGATATATCACCCTAATTGCCTCTAGGACATATATCATGTCTGACTATTTGAAGATGGTCTAAGGCCTTCAAGTGATGCTCATTAATAATATTAAACTTCTTAAATCTAACTTTCTCTGAATTCAACTCTTTCAACCTAACTTTCATGGCTACCATTAAGGATTCAACCTTAGTTTCTGCTAGGAGAACCACTTCCATCTTGTAGACTAGTGAGAAAGGAGTTTGGTCTCTTGGAGTGCGTAGAATGGTATTGTATACACCCAAAGTGTAAGTGCAAGCTAATCTACCTAATCATGGTAAGTGGTCACCATTTTGTACTAGATCTTTTTTATCAACTTATTCATTGCTTCTATTACCCTGTTTGCTTGAGGTCTAGAAGGAGATGAGCGATGATGCTCAATGCCATATTTCACAATCAGATTGGTTGTTTCCCCTTGGAACTAAATCCCGTTATTAGACACAATATGGTGAGGTATCCCATAACGCGAAAATATGTGCTTCTCAATGAACTTGGCCATTATCTTGGCGGTTATATTGGTGAAGGATTTACTTCCATCCTTTTGGAGAAGTAGTTGACCACAACAACAATATAACAATTCCCATTAATCGAAGAGGATCAAATCTCACTAATAATATCAATCGCCCACGCTGAGAATGGCCAAGGATTTGAAAATTATGGAGATCAAATGGAGGTATATGAATAATGTCTCCATATATTTGGTATTCATGGCATTTCTTCATCTTGGAGATGTAATCGATTATCATTATAGTCTAAATATAACCTTGCCATAGAATTTTCTTCACTAGGACCAAGCCATTCATATGAGGGTCGTAATCTCCCCCATGGATATGATTAATGACTAGAGAAGCTTCCTTTTCTTAAAGACACCATAGATTCAAGCAATTGCTAGTGCGCTTGAAGAGATAATCCCCGAAAATTCTAAACTAAGGAGCTAGCCAACGAGGAGATAACTACTTTGAATCTGTTGCACCTAGAGGGAATTCCCTATCTTAGATCAGTCGGACTATATCCTGATACCAACAATTCTCATCCGTGTTGATAGCCGTCAAGATGGCGTGATAATAGAACAACTCCTTAGATGATTGAAGAACCACAAGATTGATGGGTTGGGTTTGAAGACCTTCCCACATAGAAGCTAGAGTAGCCAGGGAATCAATCATTTGGTTTTCATCACGGGGGACATGCCAAAACAAACACTTCTTGAATTTTGTGGCCAATTCCCATACTGCATCAAGGTTCAGCCGAGTGACTCTTCCTTGATTTCCTAATCTCTGACCACATACAGGATGACAAGGATAGAATCATTAGTGATAGTCACTTCCATTACCTTGGAATTTCTCAAAGCATGCATACCAAAAAGGCATGACTCATTTTCAGCTCCATTTTTATTTATAAAAAATGCAAGGCTCTTAGAGAGCGGGATGACCTCATTCTACCATGTCACTAGTATAACCTCGAGACCCAGCCCTCAATGATTCATAGCTCGGTCAAAGAACATTTTCCACTCTTCATTCACTAACTCAATGGTCACTAGCTTCTCATCTGGGAAATTTAAGTTCTCCACATAATCAGAGTCAAGGGCTTAATTGGAGAGGAATTCGGTAACTGCTCGGCCCATAATCACCTTTTTCGTGACATATTCAATTTTGAATTTAGAATGGAGAAGCAAACAACAAGAGAGCTTTCCATCTAGAGTCAAAGATTGGCACATATACTTCATTAGATCAATCTTAGCCGTAGCTTCAATCATGTGTGACTAGAAATAGTGCCTAAGTTTCTTACTAAGCCAAAACATTGTTGCACTTGTCTTTTCAACAACCATATATTGTCTTTCATATTTGAGAAGCTTTTTGCTCATATGGCACATTGCATGCTCGTGCTTATCCTCTTACTCTTGGACAAGCATTACCCTACTAAACACTCTTCGATAGCTAGACAAAGGATGAGAGGCTTGTCAAGAGTTGCCAGTTTAAGGACTGGTAGATTGATCAAATAAGTTTTGATCCTATCAAAAGCCAACTGACACTTCTCATTTTAGATTAATGGTTATTGCTTTCTTAACAATATGAATATTGGCTCACAAATAGTAGTCAATCAGTCTATGAAGAATTGACGTAATAAAGGGATCTAAGAAACGATCTTACTCCTTTTCTATCTTTGGAGCTTGCATGTCACGGATAGCCTTTATTTGATCTGGATCCCTCTCAATTCCCCTTTGAATCACAATGTCCCCTAGTAGTTTACTAGATGTCACACCAAAGAAGCATTTCTTTGGATTGAGGTGAAAATTGTACTTCTTTATCCTTGTGAGGAAATGGTCTAGAAGCTTAGGATGCTCTTCTCTGGTCACTGATTTAACAAGCATGTCATCCACGTAGACTTCAACCTCCTTATGGATCATATCATGGAGCAAAGCCGTGATATCCCACTTGTAAATTGCACCAATTTTTCTGAAACCCAATGGCATTCTTTTGTAGTAGTTTCACCAATTCATTTATGAAAGCCATTTTGACTTTGTCGACAATATCTATGAAAATCAAGCTAAAGCTTGAAAAACCATTCATGAAAGTGTACATTGCAACCCTTGCATCGCTGTCTACCAACACATCAATATGATTCAATGGGAAATCATCCTTTGGTGATGCCTTGTTCAGATCCTTGAAATCTACGCAGACTCTCACTTTCCCATCCTTCTTACCCATGGGGACAATCTTTGGAAGCTAGTTCAGATATTCAACAACCTCAAAGAACTAGGCCTTTACTTCACCAATTTTGCCTTAACTTTATCAGCCCATTCTTGAGGTAATAGATGCAGTTTCTACTTCACTAGCCTGAAAATTAGATTGATCAGAATGTGATGTTCTATAATCTCCATGTTAACGCTGGGCATGTCCTCATAAAACCATGCATAAGCGCTCACGTGATTCCTAAGCACATTTTTATCTCTCTTTTTTATTTAGGGTTTAAATCATTGGATATGGTTACCCAAATTAATTTCATGTAAAGAGACATCGTGAATGCTAAATAAGTTATGAGTGGATTCACATGAATGCATGGTACCGTCAGGAAAAATATCAAACAAGTAAGAAAAGTTTTAATCATTCATTTTATAAAAAGCCTTAAAAGCTGAATTTTTCACATCATAAATGCTAGAATGATTAAAATTACATCATCTTCAAATTCATCCTCCACATGCGTAAGGTCTTGGTTGATTGCTTCCTCATGAGAAGCCTATAGATATACACATGCCTTGGTTTTCAGCAACACTGGTGGTTGGATAAGTGAAGTAGCATTCCCTGGAGCAGCATCTGTAGGCAGCATCCCATTGACACTGGTGATAGATGGAGCAGTGGAAACTAAGGGATCTTGAGGATAATTGAGGGGTCTAGTGAAGATAGCAAATGATGCACTCATAGCTAGAGAAGTAACTAAAATAATAGGAGGATAGATAATAATAGGGTGAATAACAACGGGGCTAACAAACTAATAGCAAGGAGGAACCCTTGCCATAAGGAGTAGTAAGTGAGAATGAAGAATTAATTGCAAGAGGAGGTTGTCCTTAAATGGCTCATTGGGCGAGTTAATCATCATACCCTATGAGTCAAGTGCTAGATTCATCTCTTAAATTTGGCTCAATCTCATGTTCCCTTTATTTGCATCTTCGGCCATGGGCTTAGCTAATTTCAAAATAGTGATAGTAATCGGGCCACCTTTTATCTCAACCCCTTTCAATCCTATCTTCATCAAACTAGTAAGAGAGTGGTGAGTGCTTCCATGGGAGGAATATCTTCAGGTGTTTGCTCAGGGGTCTTTTCACATGCATCAACTCCCATTACTGCCTTCCCTTTCTTGCAATCAATAACGGGAGAAGGGGGAAGGGGTGTTCTTCTCGGTGCTTCTCTTGGCAGAACAAACAACAGTTCTCAAAATTGAAAACATCATTGAAGATCTTGAATCCCGATCACATATAACCCTCATGTTCTATGGGTTCCACATAGCTTGCATAAGGCACTTCTCCATGCTCATAAACACTCACCATGTTACAGAATAATGGTTTCTTATGTTAGATCTTGTTGCTATTAGACATGATGTATGCCCTAGAGGTAATTAGGGTGATATTTCTTAATTAGTTATAATGTAAAAATGGTTTCGAATTATTATTAATAATAATTAAGGCATCTTTGTTGTTTATTAGTGCTTTTATTTATTTATGTATCTCGCTAGTATCATACATGTATAGTATAATACATATGTGAATTGATGAAACACAGTCCATAACTACTTCATAGCGTAAAAGTGCGAGGATATAGTGGGAGCAATGTGGAGTGAAAACTGCACATACGTGTTACTATGAATAGTTTAAATATCTGTAGTCATAGTTTCATTGAGATGTGACATCAATGATGCGAATAGACTAGCATGTGCAGGCTTATGATAAGTGTATAATTAAACTTATTATCACATTAATTTTATACATTAAACACTATAGTTTTAGTCATTTTTATACTTTATATAAAAGATTTCACATGGTATGTAGTTGTTTTTGATGCAAATGCAGATACTAGGTAAATCTTGGGAGTAAAATGATCTAAAGTGGAATTCTATGAAAAAAGAGTGAAAAAGGTGCAAAAAGATGTGTGGAACTTAAAGATTCGGCTTAGGATTGAAGATGTCAAAGATTGGTGAAGTTATAAGGAGAATTCTGAAGAAAAATGCAATTCACGGTCATGACAACTATTCACGGTCGCGACTTGTTTTTCTTCAAAATAGAATTCTGCCAATCAAAGATTCAAGGTCGACTTGTATATCACGGTCATGACTTGGACTATTTTCTGGTTTAATCTTCTTAACTACCAACCCGCCAGATAAGGACCATCAACCACCATCAACTACAAACAAAAAGACACCTATCAGAAATCAACCAATCATGAAAAGGTGCTTATCCATTGTGGATTAGATTAAAGATATGAAATAAGGATAGCAGAGAATACATGCAAGTTCAACCAGTCTGCTAAATATATAGATTTCCCCTATGAAATAAGGATAGTAGAGAAAACATGCAAGTTCAACAAAGAAGTTACGAATCACTAAACTAATCTAACAGACTCGATTCAAAATACCCAGATGTTCAATTATTCGCTGTAGAGCAACACATGAAATAACTTCTATAAACCTAGCGCAAACTAATTAAGACAATCATATATAAACCTAGACAACGTTAATACTATGCTTAGTACAGGTCGCTCTCACATAGCCACATTTAGCAAGTTACCATTCCAAAAATGTTGGCTCACTAAACAGCGTTATATCAAGATCCAGTGATTATACATGATATTGTTAACCCCGAAACTGCTCTTAAAATTAAATCTAACACATATAACTTGATTATATAAAAGACTTAACATGAAATACGTATTATGACACATAGACATATCATAAACTTTGAAATAGAAAGCATAAATAGAAAGAAAAGCAAAGTTGTAAGGTATGTAAGTGAAAGATAAAGTTCATCAAACCGTATCCACTCTTTAATGGGAGTTGTCAATTCCTGCAATTCCTGTTTCTGCTTTGAATTCGGTCTTGGCCAGTACAGAACCTTTTCTAGGATGCTATTCTTTGCGAATATCAAACAAACGAATATTGAAGAACGAAAATTTTATTGATAAGTGATTTAGTAAATAGAGTCAGCAGGGTTTAGGCGCTAGGCATAGCTAGGAGGTGACTCTCAAAATAGAGCCTAGGCGGGGCCTAGGCGGACCTAGGTGGGGATTTTTAAAACAGCATGATTTACAACTACACTTATACAACAATCGCTCGGAAGTATAGTGAAATCTAGTGATCGAAACAAGGATTCGAATCACTTAAACATATTCTCGCTAACACTTATGAACGTAGTGACCTCTCTATCTATACACACACTATATGTAACCCTATAATTGCACGCTAATGCACTCCTTTGGTCTACAAAATTGTTAGGTTTGGAGCCCTATTTATAGAGTTTGAAGGGTTATGTCTATCCATACGAAAAATCATGTTCATTGGTGAATGATTGCATAACTTCATTATGATTGGTTGAGAAGCTTTTATCTAATCCACAATGGATAAGTACCTTTTCATGATTGGTCAATTTCTGATAGGTGTCTATTCGTTGGTAGTTGATGGCAGTTGATCATCCTTATCTTACGATTGGTAGTTAAGAAGATTAAACCAGAAAACCGTCCAAGTCACGACCGCGATATACGAGTCACGACCTTGAATCTTTGATTGGCAAATTTCTGTTTTGAATAAGAACAAGTCGTGACTGCTAATGGTTGTCGTGATCGTGAATTGCATTTTTCTTTAGAATTCTCCTTGTTACTTCACCGATCTTTGACAGCTTCGATCCTAAGCCAAATCTTTAAGTTCTATGCATTTTTTGCACCTTTTTCACTCTTTTTCATAGAATTCCACTTAGGATCATTTTACTCCCAAGATTTACCTAGTATCTGCATTTGCATAAAAAACAACTACATACCACGTGAAATCTTTTATATGAAGTATAAAAATGACTTAAACTATAGTGTTTAGTGAATAATATTAATATGATAATAAGTGTAATTATACACTTATCATCCTCTCACCATGGGAATGAACTCTATGGTGTCACCACCGCCTGTGACAGCCAACACCCCAAACTACGGTGGACTCGTTGAAGGAGATAACCCTCTCCTTCAATTACATCAAAAATACAAAATCGCTCCGGAAGAGTTGGAAGCGTACCAAAAATCAATAGTTGATACATATATCTCTTCAGGTGTCCTCCATGGTCATCTGAGTAAAGCTGAGCTAATCATATCCAGGTGGAATATAATTCCATCTCGTAACCTGATAGATGATTTCGATAGCACATCCCAAGGATATATGCCGCCTCATCTTTACAATACTAAATTGCCAATCCATGCGCCAATCTCCCCCACATTAACCCCCTGGTCGCCTCCGCAACGATCACCTTGGCCCCAGACTTGATCACCCCACAACATAGCATAGGACAGAGCTCAATTGGCCAATCAACACAGATGCCCCTACTCAAAGTTTTGGTAACCATAATGAAAGACGGTCGAATACTGGCTGGAGACATCGGCCCAACATTGACCGCCATTCAAGGATTAGGAATAGGTATGATGCCTGAACCAATTCCAAAATATAGAACACTCAAGCAGGCTCTGGAGCCTGAAAGCGAGGAAGAAGACAATCCAGAATTTTAAAAGAAAGCCAAAAAGGTTTTCGCAAAATTAGTAGTATTTTACCAAGAGGCACGTCGAGAACCAATTTCTCACCCTTCAAGAAAAACATCCTTGATCAAACCTTGCCCAGACTCATTTACATACCATCTTTGGACAAATATATGGGAAAAGATTACCCAAACTACCACGACAACGACTTCAAAAATCTGATGGAAATGGCGGGAGCAACCGAGGCATTCATATGCTGATATTTTTCAACCACACTGGGCGACTAGCAGCTTGATGGTTTACTTCACTCCCCCCTTACTCCATAGGAAGTTGGGACAAACTCCGCGACACATTCTGCAAGCATTTTTTAGGCTTCGCCCTAGCCAGATTAGTAATAAGGAGTCTTCTTGAAATCGTACAAGGCCCAGAAGAAAGCCTCTGTGATTATTACAATCGCTTCAACAAAGCTTGCCTAGAGGTACGAGACTTGAATTTCAACTCCGCCAAAGAGGCAATGTTAAAAGGTATGCAATCTTGACCAAACACCCCAAAAACTTGCAACAAATGCTAAGCATGGCCAAAGATTTGATCCCAGCAGACGAAATAAATTTCAATCAAAGAAGAGAAGGCTGGGGAAGGGAAGCAAAGAGAGATGACAGACCTTGATTCGATAATAGAATGAGAAAGGTCGAGGCTGATCTTATAGAAGAGGATATCATGATCGAGAAGAAAACCGCCCTAGTTTGAGCGCATCCTTGAGCCAGATACTAGTGGATATCAAAAAGACCCCAGAGAAGAAAAACATCTATTTCCCCAAAATCCTCGAAAAGTATCCCTAGGGCGGGATTGGAACAAATGTTGTGAATTCTATAGGGCTAAGGGTAATTACATGGATGACTGTAGATCACTGGCCGACATAGTACACTAGCTGATCAAAGCTAGAAAATTCAGCCAGTTCGTAAAAGGAGAAAGAAAAGAGGGGAGTAAAGATGAGTAAGAAGATGAATCGAATAAGAAATCAGGTGACACAAAAGGAGTTATCATGGTGATCACAGGCAGACCAGAATTTGAGTTGCCTAAAAAGAAAGCCAGAAGCTCATCCAGTATAAAAATAATGTTGAAGATGAGTTGGAAATCCTGAAGCCGTTCAGGAAAAACTCGTTAGTTGAGAAACAACATGCCGATCCCATCATTGTCGAGGCGATGGTAGAAAACTTAATAGTAAGGGGGATCTTTTTGGACACAGGCAACTAGGTGAATATTATCACCAAAAGCGTTGTTGAAAAGTTGGGAGCACATCACTCCCGAATTCAAGCCGGATGCTCGCCTCTTATTGGGTTAAAAAGCCAACCTATACAATCTTTGGGCGAGGTTAAATTGGAAGTGGAAATGGGCAGCCTCAAACACAAAATTCATGAAAAAGTAGAATTCATAATCGCTGACATCTCACTAGGATTTAACATCATATTGGGCAAGACATTTCAAACTAAAACCCGGATGCTCATTTCCCTGATGGACTTGGTATTTTTTCATACCAACCACAAAAGGGACCGCCGTAATAGTTGGCAACCCACAAGAGGCCCAAGAAGCATACTTGGATTCGTTGCATAGAGGATCACTCTTGGTGGAAGAGGAGTACGAGGCGGATTGCCTAGAAAAATTCGAGGCAATTGAGGAGCTAGAAGAACTCAAGGTCAGCGTGAGCACGGGATTTTGTACCAGCTCGTGCGCTCGATGATGTTGGCTTTTTGGGATTTAATCCTCGAATCACACAATTTTCGATTATCCAGAGATCTTCAAATGGGAGTGTTCATTGTCTCTAATTTTATTTTTAAGGACTTAAATTATTAAGGACTTGAAAAAATTAGAATTTAGTAAAATTAATTAAAAATATATTTTTAAATTAATTAAAAATTAAAAATATAAAAAAAGAAATAATCGAGAATCGGGCATGGCCAGAGATCTGGCGAGGCAGCCTCGCCAGAATTCCGGCTAGGGCACACCCCCCTCACCGGAATTTGTTTCCTTTTGGATTTTTCAGGTTTTTCCCCTATAAATATTGGGGATTTTTCAGTATTTCGGACCTGCATTTTTTAGCAGAAAATACAAACAAAAACACTCTAATTTTCCACTATATGTTCGAATTAAAAAACCATTTTTCAAACACCAAAAACTTTAAAGATGACGAGGATTACTCCTAAAGGTCAAGCGGGAATGTCGAAGTGGATTCGCTCTATAAGGGTAAGCCTCTAAGTTCCTAGAGCTGCTTTTTTCATGCTCCCTATATTTTTCTCTATTTCTTTTTACATGTGAACCTAGGGATTATTCTACTTTCTTTCATTATGTAAATATTGTTGTATTCTTCTTCATCTTCTATTTCTTTTTATTTAATGGAGATATCTGTTAGAATACCCCCAAGAAGTGAATAAAAATTTCATTCCTGGATAACAGCCCTCACATCTTTGCCATGCAAGCATTTTCAATAATTAAAATGAGCAACCAATGTGTTAATCAAAATGAACCCTTTTATTTCTAAATAAGAACTTTTAATCGTCGATTTTTAATTAGGCCACACTGGCCTCGTCAAGATCAAATCGAACATATGTGTAAATGTTGTGTTATACCCTGTGCTAATCTTTGTGGATGCAGGTAGATCAGGATTAGATGTATGTTTAGGAATTTATTTTTTCCTTCGGGTATCGCAATTTCAATTATATTTTTTTGGGAAATGTAATTATTAGATTAGGCAAGCGGTTGCATCTCCCGAGATTTAGTAATTTTAATCTTTACTTTTCTGCATTTATTTATCTCTTTATGTATGGGTTTATCGCTTTCCAAATATGTGTGAATCATGCATTATAACTTGAAAATGACATAAGTGCAAATATGCACAATTAAGAAATACGGTTTTCTATGGATGTAATATAATGTGATCTAATAAGAAGTAATCAACTTATCCCGAACCTGAATCTCTGTGTCTTAGTGGGCCATCCCCGGACATTAAGCCTCAAGGGACTCTAAATCCTAGAAGAGCTAATCTAGGTAGCGACTCTACACTAAGAGACGGCGGATTCGGGTTTGACCAATCTAAAATGTTTCCCGCTTTCTTAATCAAACTATTTCGGGTCCCCAACCCGGTACTTTTCTTTTACAAAAACATCCTGGTGGACCTCGCCTTTTAACAGCACGTTCTCTGCCCATCGCATTCCGTGTTATCTGTTCACAGTGGCAACTCTGCTTGGGATTTTACTTAAACTTTTTTTTCAAAGGTTTTAGTTTTTGGATAAGTGCCTAAAATTGTTGATCACATTATTCCATATTTTCTTAATTATAACATATTCATAAATTTGCATTGTAATAGAGGGGATTAGCCTGTAAGATTAAGGTACCTTATTACCGCAAAGCTTTCTCTTGTACTAATTTGCCTCCTTGAGAATAGATAGTACTTGAGCAGGTGGAGCACTTGTTGCCATATTGCATATACCTCCCTCGTTAGAACCTATTTGGGGAGAGGCTTGGGGTGTATTTTAGTGCAATAGGAACCTTCTACATCAACAACCCATTTACAAACCTCATATAAATAAGGTGTAGGCATTTTCCCTAGGGTGTTACCCAACAAACGATCATTCATTATATTTTCTTATAGGTGCACTCCTTAGTATCCTCGTGGTACTAAGATGAACCAAACTTAGGATAGAGACTAGCCAAAAACCCTACTTGCGGGAGTCGTATGGTTGGAAGTTGGATATTGTATTTTATGTGCTATGTGTTTACCGCTTTTGATTCATCATGCATTGTACAATTGTGCCATGCTAACCATAAATCTTAATGCAGACACTTGAATGCACACACTCATGTTATTAAAACAAATTAAAACGAATATATCATTACCATACTTAGGTTTTAGTTGACACTCGAGATCGTGTCACTCTAGGACATCATGAAACCAATTAGAATCATGAAACATCATTTACCCTCTTTCAACTCGACATCCACATGATTTCTGACTCTTGAGACCATATAAGACAAATCAACCCAAATCTTTGTGCGATGCCTACTTGGTGTCTGATTTATAGCCCTCTTAGGGTGATTATACACACCAAAAGCCTAAACGAGGTAAAACACAAACCATGTTTTCCCACATTAAGTGATATACCGGTTGATATCCTAAACTACGCCCATACGGGATGAACTTACTTAAAAAACCTTGCCTTACCCTTATTCAATGTGTCCACCACCCGAACTATCCTCCCATGAAGGATAATAATTCATTCATCACCACATACCCTTTTTATAATGATGTCCAAACTGGCATCCAAAACCCTACCCTAATTGGGTAAAAGAACCAAAACATTAATTTAAATGCTATATACTGTAGTTATTTTCATGCATTTTTGAACTACTTTTCATTAGGGTACATCACATTGCTTACCCGAAAGCAATGGGACCTTTTCATTTCATGAGATCTAGTCACAGCATAAAATCTTGAATTGTTGACCTATTACCACACGGGTAATTTGGTCACTTCATCGCATCATTCCTGTCACACTACCCTACGGACAGAGTGCAGATCTCGAATATACCCCAAGGGCTGTACTTTCATTCGATCATCCTTATCACTTCATCTAATAACTAATGCTTCTATTTTGTTTTTTATTAACAAAATTTTTACCTCGCATCATGGCACATTAACCCTTTGTGTCCGTGGCCATAACATTAACACTTCACGCATCATAAATCTAATATGCATACCCTGAGAATCTTCTCATGTACTTCAGCTAGGAAAAATCCTATCTACCAGAAGGCTTGGAACATATCTTCTTACCGACTACTCCTCATTTCTCCAATCATGACCACTCTAGAAGGGATTCCGTACACAGACTCTAGTGAAGACTCAGGTTTCGGAATAAAAATAAAGCACTTTATTTGATTTGGTAGTATGGCCAACTTATAGGAAGAAAATGTGGGGGAAGAGCAAACTCTTGTGTCGGGACAGAATCCGCAAACCAACCAATCATCGGTAAGCGCCGAGATTGCTACAACTATGAAGGCCTTTGCTAATAGTGACTAGTTTGCGTCACTCATCAGTAGTCACCAAAACAGGGCAGCTCGAACAAAGGGCTAATAATGTGGTGCCCAACCTAAACGTCAGTGGTACAGTTATGCCTGGGGGACCATCCTCTTCTACTACAGTATTCCCAGCCTCCAACACAATCGCTACCACATACTACCAGTTCAGGGAGGGGTAAGGCTAGCCGCATGTTGGTCAGACCATGTATGAGTTTGGAAACACTTCTCAGCCATAGCCTAACGGCCAATTCTTCCTAGGGCAACCGGGTCAAACCTCTTTTGCACTAAGAGCAGTGGTGCCGGCAGAGATCCAGCCCTCCTCTAGCTACATTCCGTTCATCCAAGGGATGACTCAGCCTTCAATTCCAAGTTGGGGAGTGCCTTCTCAGATGTTCTAAGGCCAGGGGCAGTACAATCCGGGGAATCAGTATGGTGGTTACTCGGGAACATCGAACAGCATCCTCCAGCTACCAGGGATGGCAGAACCATGGCAGGAGTTCTTGGCCACCCATGGTGGACACGTTGCACAAGGGTATATGGGTATGATCCCAACATAGTTGTCAGCCAGAGATGAAGACATGCTGCCTTCGACTTTTTCTATGCCCCAATGTGAGAAGTACACAATCACCATAGACCCTCGTGCTCATCTCGCACACTACCAAAATGTGATGAGGGCCTTAAGGATAAGCGACCACATGATGGCCAAGCTGTTTATTGTTATGCTTGGGAGTCATGTAAACGAGTGGTACAGTTGTGAGCAGACGATGATTTTTAAGGATTTCGTGAAAATATAGTTTGCTTGTCTTTTTTCAAAGACTGGATTTAATTTGATAAAAAAATGCTTCGGGTTGTGTGAATTTTAATAGTCAATGATGATTGAAAATGACACTATGTAGTAAAGAAATCAAAATATTTTACCTAATAGATATTAAATATTGTTTATATACACTTAAGAAGTTCATTAAATTTGATAATGTCATTTAAAGAATAAGTCACATATGTCAAGTTGACATTTTTGTAAATAACATGTCACATATGTCAAGTTGACATTTTTATAAATAACATATGAAATGCGATTGAATAGTATTGTTATACATAATATATATTATTATACTTATATAAACATCATAACAATTGTACAAATGAGTATTTATTCACAAAGTATTATATTGATTAAAACAAATTTCAGAAGTTAATACATAAAAATTTTCTTTTTTATAGGAAATTAATTTATGCTTACAAGATTTGATAAAAGTAATTATTTATTAAAATCTTTAGCTATGTAAATGTTTCTTTACAAATTAAATCCTATATTATTTAGATGAAATGGAGTCTCCATCCGATTCAGCTCCATCGGGAATTGTGGTATATTGATCCGAGAGGGATTTTTATACCGATGAAATGAGATTTTGAATTCGTATAAAGTAGTTAATGGCACATTTGGTTCAAATTATATTTTAATTTTGTTGAAAATAATTTTTATCCTACATATATTCATATTATATTTTTTTCCTATTATTTCCAAAAAATACCGGGAAATAAATTACAAGAAAGTAAAATTACTGGAAAATAATCCATACATTCGGGTTAGTAGTTAGTCTATTAATTCCATTATTTTGTTAGTGGGTTAGTGATTACAATGGGAATTTAAGTATTAACAAAAATGATTAAAATAAAATATAACTAAAAATTTCATCACTAAAAATCATCTAAATCACTAGATATTGAACTCTTGGGTTCAATAATTCAATCATTACTTCAATAAATTTGAGAATTTCTCAAACTCCGTCGAATACTTTCGGTCACATATTCAATCTCAAAGTTCACACATAAAAATAACACAATGTAAATATGGGTAGTATGTACTTAAAAATGATGTAAAATGATCATAAAAGGAAATTAAAGCATATTACCCTCAGATTTACCTGCCTGATAGTACATGATGACTGTAGAGCCGGTTAGGAACCAATTTTGTTAAGGAATCACTACGGACTGGCCTTGAGATTTGGTTGTTACCAAAGATAATAATTGAAGAAAACAGTGAAAATGACCCGTAACGAGGATATTGGAGGTGAATATAAATTAAAATAAGTCATACAACATTTATTCTTTCTTTCTCTGTTTTCCTTTTTTATCTACCTTTTTTTCTCTCATTTTTTCCCCAACCCCCTTTTGTTCAGTGAAATGGGGTTTAAATAGCAAGCTGGCAAAATTACAATGGTAAATTTACCCAGGGTAAAATTACGGTGGTAATTTTACCAGATTCTGATTTGACTTAAGCTGATCAAACTTATTTTCTGACTCATGGGCAATTTTACGGTGGTAAATTTGAATGGTAAAATTATGGTGGTAAATTTACCACAAAATCTGATTGGCTAATTGACAACTCAGAAATAAATTGCTGACATTTGCAAATTTACCACCGTAAATTTGCACTTTCAGATTAGATTGGGTAAATCATGATGATTGCCTGCAATAAATGTTAAATTTGGTAAATTTACAGTCGTAATTTTACCCTAACCCTGGTAAAATTATGACGGTAAAATGTTTTCTTAAGTGATCTGCCATGTGGTAATGGCGACAAAATTACGGTGGTAATTTTACCTAGGGTAAAATTACAGTGGTAAGTTTGCCCAAGAAAAGTGATCTGCCATGCGATAATGGCGGTAAAATTACGGTGGTAATCTTCCCCTAGTTGACTCAACTTTGATTTTTGGATGTTGAAATTTGACAAATGCAGAACGCGAATTTTAAATTCGGAATTTGATCCTAGCAAAAGATAACCTGGTTCCATTCGGCTCTCATTAGTCATGATCATGATGTAGATATTATTTCTTCATCGGGCTGGGTGGTCCATGCCAAAGATTTTAATTTTTATATCGTAAAAAGTTACAAATGTGAACAAACAGAAAAAACGCAGTGTGTGTGAAAATATATTTTGAATCGATAAGAACAGATTAAGTTTACTTATTAATTTAATTGTGTGAATCTTGGTGAAATTCTTTGGTCTACCCATTTTTATAAAATGAATTAGAAATCAAATAAAAATGCAGATTATGAGAAACAAAATGTCTATTAACGAGTATGTCAATTTTCAGTATAGACTAGAATTTTTTTTCAATTTCTCAACTTTCTTGGATTTTTCCCTTTGTCAGGTGCTAATGCTATGTTGACTTCTTGAGTACTCGGGATTTTTTGCTGATCGTGCTAATAGTTTGCCCCTCGTGTACAAAAATTTTGATTGTCATGAAAAATTTTTGTTCGCGAAACAAATAATCAAGACAATGATATTTTATAAATCGATATGATGTTTGAACAAAATATTTTTCCCCTTTGATTTAGAAAATATTAACGAAAATTTATTTCGGAGTAAAAATTAAATAAGAGAAAAAAATTGTGCGAGTGAAAAGAAAATAATGGGTCTGCACATTTTATGCCAAAGTGTGTGATGAAAAACACAGGAACTGAAAGTTTGCTAGAATTTAACTTAGTCAACTAAAGTAAATATGGTAGTTACCCACCACTCATAAATCATACCAAAGATTCTCCTTCCTTTTCTTATTTCCCATAAAACCTAACCTATATCCCCTAATCTATTATATTCCCTGCTCTTTTCTTTCCTTACATTATTCCCTACTCTTTTTCTTTCCTTATATTATTCCCTACAATATTCTTTCTTCCCTATCTTTTTATTCTGCATCATTTCCCTTTTCTTACCACTTATTTCTTTAATTCTCCTTTCATTCTAAACTCTTTTCTCCTCCTTCTTTCTTCTACTTTCATTTCATTTTCTTTTCCTAGGTCCTTATGTGGGATAAGGTGAACAGCCAAAAGGCTTCCCATCCCGGAAGGTGGGATCTTGACCAAGGATGTCGAGATTGACGAGGTTCTCGTCACAATCCCGAAGTTATCTTCCACGACTTATAACTTTCTCCCGAGAGAAAGAGAGTACCATGGCATCTCGAATGAAAAATTTATTCCGGCGGCTCTTGACCGGAAAAATCACCATTCCCGTCAACATGTAAGTTTCCTTCATATGTTAATTTTATGGGATGCATATTGTAATAATTGTTGATAACATGATGAGGTCTAGGTTCTGTTGGATTTGAGTATGATGAACATGCATTAAGAGAGAATGAGTTAGAATTTGATTTGAAATTTAACTTATTTATTTTTGGAAAGTATATTTGTGAATTAAATTTGTGATATTTGAATGTTTAGGAAAAAAATTGAATTAGGAAAAATAATTAGGATTTAACTAATTTAGCTTTGGAAAGTATATTAATGAATTAAATTTTTTATATTTGCATGTTTGGGGAAAAATTGAATTAGGAAAAATTAGGATTTAACTAATTTAGATTTGGAAAGTATATTAATGAATTAAATTTGTGATATTAGCATGTTCGGGAAAAAAATTTGAACTAGGATAACTTGTTTAATTTTGGAAAGTATCTTATTTTGGAGAAAAAAAATTAGTGTTATAAGTCGGATTTTTAATGATTATTAAAATAAAATGGGTAACTTGATGCTGATATAGTTAATGTATGAAAGAGTTTTATTGGGTACTTGAAAAAAATATAGATTAAAATATTTTGTTGCGAAATTACTATTGTAAATTTGCCATGGCAAATTTACCAGTGTAATTTTTCGACAAAAGATAGGTCACGGCATATTTGCTAGTTATTTTATGTGGGGAAATTTACGAGCCGTAAATTTGCCAGTGGTAAATTTCCAATAGAAAGGTATTTGTGTGTTTTTCTTGTTTTCTTTTTTGGCTTTCTACTTATCCTCTCACCTGGACTTTTTTTTACAGATTCTTGACCATTGATCCGGCACCATGGAGCATTCACACAAGTGGTATAAGGCGTTGTCCCCAGAGGCGGGAATTATCGTGGATGGGACGAGCTTCGATCGGCTCATGCGAGATATTCGATACAATCGCCGTCATGGTTATCCGGGATTGGGAGATGCTTCCTCCCCTCTTTGAGCAGGTGAACAGATACTACCCACTTGTTCCACTTTAATTGTGGGGAGTATACTATTAGCCTGGTGGATGTTTGTGATATCACATGCTTGAGCTTTACCGAGAGCATTGTGCATTTCAATTACTCATTCGGCGTGGTGTTTGATGCGGATATTGTATGGAGACTCATTGGATTTTCCAGTACCAATAGTCATGTTTCTTGTCGGAGATTAATGGACTTCTGGATGTCGAGGGATAGGGGCATTGATTTGATGGCCAAGCAAGAAGCAAGGGCCTTTATGGTTTCTTCATTGACGAACTGGTTTTTTCCTAAAGGTGACTCGACGGTGAATTTAAATCTTTTACCTAGCTTAATTAACTTGGTAGAATTTGATGGCAAGGCTTGGGGAAGGGCCATGTTAGCACAAATGCATTATACTCTCGATCAAACCATTCGAAATAAAATTTTGGATTTCAAGTCTTCCCTTGTCGTGATTGGGGTAAGAAAATTTAATTAAATGAAATCAAGTGAATACTAGTAGTAATTGTAAGGGCTAACATATTTCATTGGTGTAGATTTGGTTCTTTGAGATGAGGATTATCGATCGCCCAGACCTCCCGGAGGTTAAGGAGTTAGAGGATTTTCCTTGATTTCCTAGGTTGCCTTACTACTTTTGCAGGTGGGGAGATTATGATCAGAAAAAGGTCATGAAGTGTCTTCGAGACTTGACCGTTAATGATGTGAGATTTATTTTATATATATATATCTTTCATGCACTCTTTTCTTTATGCTTCATACTGACCCAATTTTTACCTGTAGCTCATTGTTGACCCTTGGGATCTTGAGGATGTTTGGACGGACCTCATGATAAGTGCCAAGCCGTTCATTTACAAAATTCTCATTCTCGAGGATCCTCATTCCCTAGAATGGTATCTCGGTGAGGGGATTATTGGTCATGAAAATTCCTCATTGGGAAGACCCATCCCTCATCCAGTTCCTATTTGGGTATTTTGGCCTAATAATGCCCCAGATTATGATGTTCTGTGTATGAATGGAGTAGTAAGTTGTTGGGCTTTCTTAGAGTCGATCCCGAGCCTATTGATGGTTTTAGAGTGGCCACTAGCGACGCTCATTCTGATGAAGATATTAATGACGATGACGCCCCTCTCGCCGGTGTCGGTGGAGTAGCCGACGCAAGTTCTTCTAGGGGAGGGGTAAGAAAAGAAAAACAATGCATCATTATTTTGAATTATTATATATTTTATCTTATAATTGTATAGGTCACTAGAGCAAATCCAAATTTAACGTGAGATTGTAGGGGAGATGAAAAAGAGGGAGAAAGGTTAATGCTAGCTCTAACTCTTCATCGACCAGGGGTGTTGCCAAAGCTATGGTCCCTAGTCAAAGGAATTTTTGGGTGGAGAATCAGGCATTGATATTGCTTCATCTTGATCTTTCATATTACAATCTAGTTCCAACAGTGATCCCTAATTTACCTATGCCTCATACCCCTTTAAACGCTACTCATGTATGTTATACAAAATATATGTGGATAACTGAAGTTATAACAACAACAACAACAACAATAATAAATAAATAAATAAATTGCAGGTTACTGTGAGAGATAGTGAGTTGGATGGTAGGCTTCTTCTATCCTTCCAACAGATGTGGATGACTGACAACTTGTGTATGGTAGTATGATCCTCTTCATTCTCTAATTATTTATGATATGCATGATAATGTATATGAATGATATGCAATTTATGCTTTTGAAATTTTTTTTAGGATATGATTCGACCTCAAAACTTGGAGATCTTCCTGCTTCGCCATGGTAGGCAACCTCAAGTAGGCGAGACAATGCCTACTCTTGACTTCTCGCATGGTCCACGAGGTCCTCCATATGATCCTTATTTTCGACCTCAAGGCCCACAGTAGGAGTGCTTTGCAAGGCTTCATTGGACTTTATGTTTTCTTTTTGAACAATTTATTTTGTTGTTATTTTGGGCCATATGTGGGCCTGAACAAATTATTGTGAGGTTGGATGCTTTCTATTTCTTATATTTTATTATGCATGAACAAGGAACCTTAAGAGCTTTTCTCTTTCTTTGAATCACAACATTTTTAATAACCTTTCTTTGGGGTAATCTGTCATTATTGAAAGATTACCCCTTGAACTATGTATGGCTAATTGCCACTCTTAAAGAGAAGAAAAAATAAAAATGGATGTCTTCAAAACAGATCTTCGCAGGTTTTTGTTTAATATTTCATAAGAATGATTAGAAGCGTTTAGAATATTGTGGGTTATGGAATTGGAAAAATTTTCATAATGTAAACCTAGAGGTAGGATTCTTAGATTCTGTTATCAGTTTTTGGGACCCAGTGGATAATGTGTTCCGGTTTGGAGATTACGAACTATGCCCCATGTTTGAAGAATTTAGCGCAATTCTAAAAATTCCTCGCAATATGGGGATCGCTATCCCAGAATCTCGCTTTTAATTTAAAGATAACAAGATGGATTTCTTTGAAATGTCCAGTTGCACTAGAAGGGAAGTAATTCTTCGCGGACCTATAACCTTCGGACTGAGCTCTTGGATGCCCCACGAGTTTGCAGGAACACCTCTCCTGATGACCCGAGTTGGATACCTCTAATGTGTTTATTACTCCTTGGTAGTTTTCTCATTGAGGCTGAGGAAGGAATATGTATCTACAAATATATCCCTATGATCAAGCAAATGGTGTGCGAATCATCTCCTATGGCTGTTTCTCTTGCCGGGACTCTTGCCTATCTTCATGCTATTCATTCTGGAACAGTTTCCAAATTAGGAGGGAGTCGAATTTAATTGCAGCTATGATTCAAATATTACTCATCTTAACTTTTAACATTTTGATAGCCTGTCATGATCCTTATTTTTCGTAGATTTAGCTTATGGAGAAACTAGGCTACCAGGTTCCCCTAAGGATTACTGATGCTAGGTATAAACCAAATGACTATTGGAACAAGTGAATTGAAATTGACACCCATTACGTGGCCTCTTGGTTCTATATCTAGCAACACAGGGATTTAGACAAGATCATAAGGATTTGTCCTTGGTGGGATATCAAAGAAATCACCACAGAAGTATGACATCAAGGCGTTGTCCTTATCAGGATACACATGGTCACCTTCTATTCTCCAAGTCATCTATACCAACAATATGGTCGATCACAATCAATTCCTAAAAAGTTGTATAGAATGACCATTACTGAGTTAGATCACACCTTCATGAGGAATTATACTGAGGATTATGCTGAGAGGTGGCCGTGGCGCACATTAGTTCCCATGAACTATTCTATCCCTTATAATCTTCATGTTGACGGAGCATATAAGAGTTGGCTGATTGCTGTCAAAAGTCTCAGTTCAAATGAAGAGAAAAGGCAAGTGACTCGGGAGCATTATGAGTAACATGCAGGCCCTAGCCGTTAGATACTCCTTGAAGTGCGAGAAGAATTATGTATAATAATGTTTGTCGAGTAAAATAGCAAAACTAATGACAATAATGTAATGTGAGTACGTGTGATATTATAATATGTAACGAAATGACTTATAACATAATTATGTATGTGATATTGTGTGAGTGTATCGGTTTAGCTCTATTTTATACCTATTCCGAAGAACAACGGGTCATCATCATCATCATCAATTTTTTACGAATGTATTACTATGAACAATGCTTAAGAAAATGTGTTTCTGTGAGCATGGGATTTTGTACCAGCTCACGCGTTCAATGATGATTGCTTTTCGGGATATTTATCCTCGAATCACACGATTTTCGTCCGTTCGACGATCTTCAAATGGGAGTCTTCCTTGTCGTTGATTTTAAAAGGACTTTAATGCAGAAATTAACTAAGAAATATAAAAATACACAAAAAAAATCCAAAAACGCCACTAAAAACAGGATCCGGACTCGCTAGAAAGCCTGGCGAACCTCGATAGACTCTGGCGAGGCTCGCCAGTGACCTAGCGAACTGGCCAGGGGTCTGGCAAACCTCGCCAAGCCCCAGCGAGGCTAGCCAGGGAGTTTGACGAGCTCGACCAACTCCCTAGCGAGCCTCGCCATTTCTAGCAAGGCTCGCCAGCGAGTCTGACGAGCTTGCCAGACTCGCCAACGAGGCTGGCCAACGAGTCTAGTGAGCTTGCCAGACTCGCTGGCGAGGCTGGCCAGCCTCGCCAAAGGTGGTTGGCAAGCTCGCCAGCCGATAAACTTTTTTGCATTTTTTGGATTTTTCAGGATTTTTCTATAAATAGTCAAACATTTTTGGATTGAATGGGGCTCAAAAAATTGAGAGAAAAATCCTCTCTTTCAGATAAAATAAAATACAAACAATATTTCTTACTTCTTCTAATTTTTTCTCGGATCCAAAACACATTTGGATCCCAAATCTCTTCATCTTTTAATCAAATTTCTTCATCTATTTCTTCTTAAATCCTCAGATATTCTCGGGTCTAAAACAAATTTAGAACCCGAGTCTGATTATCTTTTGGATACATAAAAACGTATTTTCCAATTAAATTACACTAAAATTCCAAGAATTAAACGAAGATTTTTTGGACTTTTACATCAACAATTTCACCTAAACTAAAGGATGAGGAGGACTTCCAAAGGCCAAACAGATACTCCGAAGTGGATTCATACTTCAAGGGTAAGCCTCTGAGTTCCTAAAGTTGCGAATTTCATGCTTTCATTTGCTTTTGTGGACCTAGGAATTATTTCACTTATTATTATTGTAAATGTTGAAATATTCTTCTTCTTCATCTTTTATTTCTTCTTTTTTTATTTATTTTGTATGTTAGAATACCCCAACGAAGGGAATTAAAATTATTCCCGGATAACAGACCTCACCTTATGCCATGCGATCATTTTCACTAATAAAATTGATCAACATACATGTAAATAAAAATGAACTATTTTATTTAAAATAACAACTTAAAATCGTTGATGTTTTAATTAGGCTACACAGGCCTCACTAAAATCAAATCGAACATATGTGATATCCCCTGTGCTAGCCTTTGTGGATGCAGGTTAGATGTATGTTTAGGATTTTATTTTTCCTTCGGGTATTGTACATATTTTATGAAAAATGTAATTAATAGGTTAGCGGGCGGTTGCATCCCCCGGTTTTTGGAAGCCTTGTAATTTTTATTTTCCGCATTTATTTACTGATTTTTGGATGATTTATTATTTCGTATTGTGGATGGATTTACTGCTTTTTTTTCTATACGTGAATCATGCATGTAAACTCGAAAAACAAACTTAAGTGCGAATATGCATAATTAAGAGAATACGATTTTCTGTAGATGTAATATAATGTGATCACTTAAGAAATAAGCAATTTATCACAGACCCGAATCTCTGTGTCTTAGTGGGCCGTCCCCCGGACGTTAAGCCTCACTGGACTCTAATTCCTGGAAGGAGCTAATCCAGGTGGCGACTCTACACTAAGAGATGGCGGATTCGGGTTCGAACTGATCTAAAATGTTTTTCACCCTTTCTCTTTCAAACCTTTTTACCGGGTCCCCGACCCGGTGCACCTTTTTTCAAACACCCTGGTGGACCGCGACTATCACTTCGTGCGCTCTCAGCCCATCGCTCTGTGTCGCCCGCTCACAACGGTGACTCCGCTGGGGATTTTTCTAAAAACTTTTTTTTCAAAGGTTTTAGATTTGGATAAGTGCCGAAAATTATTGATCACATTATTCCGTTTTCTCTTAATTACGACATATTCATAAATAACGCATTACAATAGAGGGGATTAGCCCATAAGTCTAAGGTACCCCTATTACCGCGAAGCTCTCTATTGTACTAATCTGCCTCCCTGAAAAAGATAGTACTCGAGCGGGTAGAGCACTTGTTGCCATATCGCATGTACCTCCCTCAACCCATTTAGGGAGAGGCTTGGAGTGTATTTTAGCGCAACAAGAACTATCTACATCAGCAACCCATTTGTAAACCTCAAGTAAATAAATCATAGGTATTTTCCCTAGGGTGCATTATATTTTCTTGCAGGTGCACTCCTTAGTATCGTCATGGTACTAAGATGAACCAAACTTAGGATAGAGACTAGCCAAAAACCCTACACGCGGGAGTTTTATGGTTGGAAGTTTAGACGTTGCATGCTATGTGCTATATGTATACTACTTTCAATTTGTCATTGTACAAATGTCATACTAACAACGAATTTTTGTGCACACTTGGATGCACACACTCATGATATTAAATGTACATATCACGATACCAAACCAATATCACATACACTTAGGCACAGTTGACACTATATATTGTGTCACCCTAGGACAACATATACCACTTAGGGACATCACTTACCCCTTTTTTAGCGAGATGTCCACTTGACATCCCTCTATTAGCCTATACATGGCAAACATACCTTCCTTTTACTGCGTGATGTCCACTTGACATCCGGCACTTGGCCCGCAAGGGGCAATAACCTTTCCACCACATTACCCATTAGATGTCCACTCAACATCCAACTCACAGCCCTTCCGGGGCAATCACACATACCGAAAGCCCAAACGGGGCAAATACCTACCCAAACCATTTTTCCTACATTAAAGGATATCCCAGTTGATGTCCTAAGCCCACACGAAGCAAACTTACTACCTTACCAAATCTTCAAGGGTATACGTTTCATATTCGAATTATTCACCCACACGAGGTAATAATTCACGTGTCACCTCAAATAGTGATGACAACATAGGTATCCAAAAACTCTACCCTAATTGGGTGAAATAACCAAATCATTCATTAGGTAGCTACATATGGTAGTTATTTTATTAAGGTATGTCACACAGCTTACCCAAAACAATTTTGACCTCCTCATTCCATGAGACCTAGTCATAGTACAAAACCTCAAACCATTGACCTATTACCACATAGGTAACTTAGTCACCTCACTTACATCACTCATGTTACGATGTCACACACACATTGTACAATTCTCAAATCCAACCCCCAATGTTGGATTTTCATTTCCACATGTTTTCATTTTTACCTAACAACAACTTATTTGTTTCAAATGGATTGATATACTTGTTATTTCACATCATGGCATGCTAACCCCTTGTGAATGCAGCTATAACATTAAAAATCTCATGCATTACCCGCATCATGAATCATATCACGAATCTTACATGCATGGTCTAATATTCTGCTCGTGTATCAAAGGGGGCTTGGAAGAGGCCTGCTCATCGCTTGGTTCGCGTTTCCCCAATTGTGGCCAATCTAGAGGGGGTTCCGTATACTGACTCAAGTGAGGAGTCGGGTTCAGACTCAGATTCAGTTCACCGCACATCTCTCATGTTTAACCCATAGGAAGAAGGAATGGGAGAGGATCACCATGTCCTTAAGGGACAAAATTCTCAGTAGTCATCAGTGAGCGCTAAGATTGCAGCTGCCTTAAATGCCTTTGCCAACAGCGAACAGCTAGCATCGCTCATTCGCCAATACGTCGGGAGGGCCCAGAATGCAGTGTCCAGCCCAAAGGTCACCCTTAACAATGTCAATCCGACAGGGGGACCTCCTACTTCACTCATGATGCCCCTACCTCCTGCTGCCTATTACCAGTTCGGGGCAGGACAAAGTCATCCTATCCAGCCAGCATTCACACCAGGGCTTTTCTACCAAGGAATAACCCAACATCCTATTCCTAATTGGAGTATGTCGGTTACCTCATAGTTTCAGGCACCTCAACTGCCCCATTTCATAGCATATCCCCAGGGGTAATATGGCTCTTATTCAAGAGCAGGGAACACCATCCTCCAATAACTTGGCATGGTGGAACTATAGCAACAGTTCTTGGCTATTCACATTTGCCACCTAAGGAACACGTACCCTGCATAACCGATAATCGGGGATGAAGACAGCTTACCCCCAAACTTCGCAATGCCGCAGTTTGAGAAGTACATAAGATCTGGTGACCCACGTGCTCACTTGATGCATTAACAGATAGTGATGAAAGCATTGAGGGTCAGTGATAGAATGATGGCTAAGCTCTTCATCGTCACCTTAGGCCACCCGATCAACGAATGGTACATCCACCTTTCACTGGACATTGCTACTAATTGGAATAGCCTCGCTCAAGCTATGCTGGAGCATTATGGTTTTAACTCTCAGATGGAAACCACAATGCAACATCTGGAGGCTATAAGGCAAAGGTAGGGTGAGAGCTTCAAATCATACTATGTATGTTGGATGGCCACACAAGTCAGGCTTTGGGCTCGCTTAACTCTACCAGAGATGATAACCAAGCTACTAGACGGTGCACTGCCATCATACAAGAACAAGTTTGGGTCAGACATCTTCTCGAGCTACCAAGAAGTGCTTGAGAAGGTGGATAGGATGGAGCACTTTGAATCCATAGACACATCCAGGGTGTATTAGCACCCATGAATGATTATGTAATAAATTAGCATTTAGCTACTTAACCTACGAGGCTTCTTTTGAATTATTTTTGAATAAATTGAACATTGTTTATTTGCTTGATATTTTATCAATGACATCACGCATTCCATAAACATATACATAATGTTTTTAGCACATGTGACACATCATCTCATGAAATTAAGTTGGGTATAAATGGATTCCCATAACAAATTCAAATGATTTGACTCTTGAGAGAAAGTGAGATACAGATACATGTACTTAGACAATGCGTGATAGCAATTGCCTCATTATTCAAGGATGAAACATCAATGGAAAGATCTCCAAGCATGAAACGTCAACTGACTCACGCAAAGATCAAAAGGATCGGAGCTAGAATAAGGCCAAAAATGTCGAACAAGCAAGTTGAGACCAAACAACTTTCGCAATGTTACAAAGGAGTCAGATCGTTGAGCACGTCAACAACTCCATCACATGGCTCACCACCATTTGTGGTACAATCAAACAACCGACGCAATATCACAAAGAAGGAGACAAATCATTGAACACGTTAACAACTCCATCATAGCCATTCACAAGACCAAACAACCGGTGTAACATCACAAAGAAGGAGTCAGATCGTTGAACACATCAACAACTCCATCACCACCATTCATGAGATCAAACAACCGGTGCAATGTCACAAAGAAGGAGTCGGATCGTTGAACACGTCAACAACTCCATCACATGGCTCACCACCATTTGTGCCCTAGGAAGGTCAAAATATATGGCACAACACTAAAGTTAGAAAGGAGTCAGATTGTTGAACATGTCAACAACTCCTTCACATGACTCGCTACTATATATGGGGCAATCATCGCACCATCAAAGGAAACATCGATGATCAAGACTTATCATCAAATACAAGCCAGCAGAGCAGCATGAGCACTAACTAACTAATCGGTCAGAAACGCTGAACAAGGTAACAACTGAAGTCGTGGACATGGACGGTGACTGATCTACCAAATCTACCAAGTCTTACACAATTGCTATCATGCATAGGTGAAAGAAATAAATCTCTAAAAAGTAGTATAAATAAAAAAATAAATTTGTATTTAGCCTGTCAATTAACACTCGGTTAGTTGACCATAAATTAGGGCTTCTTTTCAAACCACAAAAAGAATAGTCCGCTGAGTTGAAAACCCGAAAAGGGCGGCTCAGGCAAAACTTAGGATATCGAGAGAACCACATCTGTTAGAAAACCTAAGAGGGCTAATTAATGGTAGGTGTCAAATCATTTGAAACATTTATACCCCTGTTAAGTTCATCAATGAATTGTCATTTTTGCTGAATCTTTATGCATATGCTTATATTGATTGCTTGCATGCCAATGGTAGAATGTCGTAAGTAAACATCCAAAAAATGAAAAAAATATATAATAAAGAAAAATGAGTCTGCTGGATTGAAAAGCTAAAAGGGCGGTCCAGGTAAAAATTAAGACAAGGTTCGATAGATTGAAAACTCGCAAGGGCGATCTATGCAAAACTTAGAACCAAAGAAATATCAAATTCATCATCTCCTCCTCGAAATGGTACGAGGCATCATATACCTTCAACACTTCAGGCAAAACGGATTTCAAGCAATCATCGCCAATACAATGCGGGATCAACGACCCATCCAGACTTTCCTCAAATCAGATCCAAGCTATAAACTCGAATCTGATTCAACGAACCCATGGTCGTCACTTTGAGGGAGTTGTCAATGAAATCCCTAACAAGACAAGTCATAGGGGCAACCATGCACCAGCACAAGAGAAGGCTCTTCACTGAATGAAGCCCACGACGCCTACAATAGACGAATATACATCATATGATAAAAATTGTTCATGCATAAAATCATGCATACATTACATTCGCATCATGTCATTTACAGGTAAAGACGATGCCAAACCAGGGCAACACTGTCCCAACCTCCACATGAGGAACCTACAAACAAGACGATAGCCCACTCAAGCCTAAAGTTAACATTGCAACATCACGAAAGCCTCCTAAAACAACGGAGCAATTTCCGGGACATCCCGAATTTCCATTAAACTTATTTATTCCTCATGTTTTAATTTTTGATTGAAGGGGCAAAAACTTTTGCTTCTCATAAACTCAATCAAATAATTAAAACAGTCATCATAAAATGTATTAACATTATCTTTTTCTGATTTGTTATAGGAAACAAGTATCCTATTAAGGAAATTCAAAATATAACCGAAGAAGGAAATGGTTATCTCGATGGCTGAAGAAAGAAACAGTCTCATTTATCAATCGGAGAATGAAATGGTTGCCGATTACAACATGGATGCCGTAGAAAGAAATGGTCGACCCGCCCACAAGGGGCATCAAGTACCTAAGGGATTCTGAAAAAGGAGACGGACAACCCTATGAAGACACAACATCAGAAAGGAAGGCCTATGTCATCACCAATTGGGAATAAGAAGTTACCAGCCACACCTGTCAGGTATATTCTCAATCCCTCCGCTCTTTTCATATGATAATACTGGTTATACAACCAGTAATTATCACACGAGGGGCAACTATGAGCATAGGATTTTGTACCAGCTCGCACATTCAATGATGATAGCTTTTCGGGATATTTATCCTCGAATCACATAATTTTCGACCACCCGACGATCTTCAAATGGGAGTCTTCCTCGTCGTTGAATTTAAAAGGTCTTTAATTCGAAAATTAAATAAAAAATATAAAAATACACAAAAAAATCCAAAAACGCCACCGAATATCGGATCCGGACACGCTAGAAAGCCTGGCGAACCTCGCTAGACTCTGGCGAGGCTCGCCAGTGACCTGGCAAACCTTACCAGGGGCCCCAGCGAGGCTCGACAAGGGTCTGGCAAGCCTCGCCAGACCTGTTGGTGAGGCTTGCCTTGCTAGGGAGTTTGGTGAGCTTACCAGACCTGCTGGCGAGGCTTGCCTTGCCAGGGAGTTTGGCGAGCTCGCCAGCGAGTCTAGCGAGCTTGCTAGACTCGCCGGTGAGGCTGGCTAGCCTCTTTGGCGAAGCTAGCCAGCCTCGCCAAAGGTGGCTGGCAAGCTCGCCAGCGAGTTTGGCGAGGGCGCCAAACGCTTTGGCTACCCAGCCAAACGGTTTTGCCTTTTTTGGATTTTCCAGGATTTTTCTATAAATAGTCGGACATTTTTAGATTGAAGGGGGCTCGAAAATTTGAGAGAAAAATCCTCTCTTTCAGAAAAAAAAAATACAAACAATATTTTCTTACTTCTAATTTTTTCTCGGATACAAAACGCATTTGGATCCCAAATCTCTTAATCTTTTAATCAAATTTCTTCATCTATTTCTTCTTAAATCCTCAGATATTCTTGGATTTAAAACAAATTTAGAATCAGAGTCTGATTATCTTTTGGATACATAAACACATATTTTCCAATTAAATTACACTAAAATTCCAAGAATTAAATGAAGATTTTTTGGACTTTTACATCAACAATTTCACCTAAACTAAAGGATGAGGAGGACTTCCAAAGGCTGAACGGATACGTCGAAGTGGATTCATACTGCAAGGGCAAGCCTCTGAGTTCCTAGATTTGCGAATTTCATGGTTTCATCTTCTTCTGATTTTATTTATGGACCTAAGAATTATTTCACTTATTATTATTGTAAATGTTGTAATATTCTTCTTCTTCATCTTTTATTTCTTCTTTTTTTATTTATTTTGTATGTTAGAATACCCCAATGAAGGGAATTAAAATTATTCTCGGATAACAGACCTCACCTTATGCCATACGATCATTTTCACTAATAAAATTTATCAACATACGTGTAAATAAAAATGAACTATTTTATTTAAAATAACAAGTTAAAATCTTCGATGTTTTAATTAGGCCACATGGGTCTCGCTAAAATCAAATCGAACATATGTGATATCCCCTATTCTAACCTTTGTGGATGCAGGTTAGATGTATGTTTAGGATTTTATTTTTCCTTCGAGTATTACACATATTTTACGGAAAATGAAATTAATAGGTTAGCGGGCGGTTGCATCCCCCGATTTTTGGAAGCCTTGTAATTTTTATTTTCCACATTTATTTACTTCTTTGTGGATGATTTATTATTTCGCATTGTGGATGGATTTACTGTTTTTTTTCTATACGTGAATCATGCATGTAAACTCGAAAAACAACTTAAGTGCGAATATGCATAATTAAGAGAATACGGTTTTGTGTAGATGTAATATAATGTGATCACTTAAGAAATAAGTAACTTATCCAGGACCCGAATCTCTGTGTCTTAGTGGGTTGACCCCCAGATGTTAAGCCTTACAGGACTCTAATTCCTAGAAAGAGCTAATCCAGGTGGTGACTCCACACTAAGAGATGGTGGATTTGGGTTTGAACCGATCTGAAATGTTTTTTACCCTTTCTCTTTCAAACCTTTTTACCGGGTCCTCGACCCGATGCACCTTTTTTCAAGCACCCTGGTGGACCGCGCCTATCACTTTGCGCGCTCTTGACCCATCGCTCCGTGTCGCCCGCTCAAAGTTTCGTAAAAAATTGATTTTACATATCCATTTAGTAAGCACATTCAACTTTTCAGCATAATAACACTTTAACATAAATATATTATTTTGAAGCACAAAAGATAATGATACGTTATTTCCAATAATAATTCACTGTTATCAATGGTTCTGTACAAATTTTACTAAGGATTACACTCATTCTTTACTTCTTAATTTTTTCCTAAAAGCCCTTGCTAGCTCTCAACAGAAAAGTTTTTTTTATTTGATTTTTTTACTTATTATTTTTTTTTCAAATGAAATACCGCTTTAGCTTATCTTAATTGACAAGATTGACAAACTCGTTTCCATCCAAATCCATAATCTTCACAGCTCCCTTACTAAGTACTTGCTTTATTTTGTACGGACCATCTCAATTTGGTTGAAATTTTCCTCTGGGGTCAGTGTGTACCTTTTGAGATTGTTTCAAGACTAAATCTCCAGATTTTAAAGGTTGGGTCTACCATTTCACCTTGCGGTTATAAGCTCGTACCATTCGTTGTTGATACATCTGAAGATGATCTAAATCTATCAGATGTTTTTCATCAATTAAGTTTAACTCTTCAAACTTAGCACGAACCCATTCTTCTTCTGACAGTCTAGCCTCAAGAGCAACCCTTAAAGATTTTACTTCAATTTCTACAGACAGAACGGCTTTTATCCCGTATACTAGTGAGAATGGTGTTTGGCCCGTAGGAGTCCTGATACTTGTTCGATATCCCCATAACGCATATTTTAAATAATCGGCCTAGTCATTGTGTGTGATTACCATCTTTGATAAGATTTTCTTTATTGATTTGTTGGTTGCCTCGACTGCTCCATTCGCCTGTGGTCTATATGGAGAATAGCGATGATGCTCAATGCCTTATTTCTTAATCAAATCTGCAGTCTCTCCTTGAAATTGAACCCCGTTATTTGACACCATATGGTGGAGAATATCAAATCTTGCAAAAATATGCTTCTTAATAAACCGTGCCATTTTTCTAGCAGTGATCCTAGTGTAGGATTCAGCCTCCACCCATTTAGATAAAAATAATCAATAGCCACTATTATGAAGCGATGACCGTTTGTAGATGAAGGTCTTATTTCACCAATAATGTCGATACCCCAGGCTGAGAAAGGCCAAGGAGTAGTAAGTGATTGTAATGTCACCTGCCGGAGGTGACTAATACTTCCATGGATCTGGCATTCATGGCAAAGCTTCACTTCTTGGATACAGTCACTCAACAAGGTTAACCAAAAGTAGCCCATGCGTTGAATTTTTTATGCCAACATAACTCCATTCATATGAGGTTCACAAAAGCCTACGTGAATTTCTCTTACGAGTTTTCGTGCTTCAGCCTGTGAAAGGAAGTGTAGCTGTAGGCCGTCAGAAGATCTTTTGAATAGATTATCATCTACCAGCCTGAATGGCATCGCTAACTTTCTGAGTGTGGTTCTGTCCGAGTCATTAGTTCCCACCAGATAAGTTCCATTTGATAGATATTGCATAATATCTGTGTACCAAGGTTGTTCCTCCTCTTCAACGATCTCGGCTATAGAAAGGTAGTACAGAACATTGGTAGTTTCCATAATAAGAGGTTAGATTGGTTGCTTCTACGGTCCTTCCCACAAGGATGCAAGGGTAGCGAGGGAATCTTCCATTTGATTCTCTTCCCTAGGCATTTGACAAAACTCTTAAATACCGAATAAGGCTGCTTTTATCCATATAGCTTCAAGATACGGTCTAAGAGATTCTTCCTTCAATTTCCAATCACCTGTAACCTACTTAATTACAAAAGCAGAGTCTTCGATGATCTTGATAGCATTTGCTTTCATTATTGTAGAACCCAAGTTAATAGTACGTCACAGTACTCAAAAGTTTTGATGATAGCAATCAATATGGGATAGTAAAAGTTAATTGAACACTGAGAATACTTTTACTTAGTGTAGGAAAAGCCAAATCTGTGATGAGTACTATTTAGTTTAAGTTATAATCACTAAGCTCATGCTGAGTTACAATATTACTTATCCAAAATTAATAGTTTTTGTGGCTCTAATTATCACCTTGGCACGTATGCTACTAACACTATATGTGAAGGAACAGAATATTCCACTATTATTTTTCAGGAGAAAAAGACATTGAAATTAATAGAGATTCTTGTGGTCCTCACAACATTAAACGTAGCTGTACAAGGTGTCAGAAATTCCTCATTAGAATCAGAGAATAAGGAATAATCCTGTGAAATGTGTAGTGTATCAAAGATCTCCGCACATCTCGCAACGTTATCAAAGTCATCCAACGGAAAGATGCCACGTTGCTTGAAGCGCAAATCTCTCAAAGATCCAAATTTCTTGAAGAAAAATAAGAATTTGGAAATGGAAACAAATCACACCACAACGTTCAATTCCAATTTCTAAATGTCTTGAAATCTATCTCCAACAGGAAGATTCGAAAGATTAATTGAAATGAGAAATTGAAGATCTGCAATATCCTCAAAGTTTGCAACTGCTACTTCTCAAAAATTTACAGTATAAATAGAAGACTGAAGCAGACATTCAAACTTGGTGAATCACCTTGAATTTTTTAAGAGCAAAACCTTGCAAAAATCTTCTCTACTTTCAAGAAATTCATTAGCAAGCAATAAGCAAAAAATCAATAGATCTATAAGTTTGTAATAGAGAGAATCACTCATAGGATTAACCTTGTAAGGATTCAATATATTATAAGATGAATTCAGTTTGCTATATTCTATTTATCTTGAGTGTTAGTTTGGCAAGGGTATCCAAACTGAGTTTGAGCGGTAGTTATAAAGGAGGAACTTTCTGTAATAAAGTCTACTCATTGTAAAGGCTTCTCCTGCTATTGAAGGAGTAAACCACTAGTGGATTAAAGCTCGGAGACGGTATCCGGGGACTGGAGGTAGGCTAGGGGCCGAACCAGGATAAAATCTCGGGTGTAATCGTTCTAACTCTAAGCGATTAGCATCATCAACTTCTTGCTCATTCATCTCTCTCATATCGTTTATTTGCTTGTTATCCAACTCTCATTGAGTAATCTTTACTCAGTTAAAGGTTGAAGATAAACTATACAAGCTAAGCTGAGCAGTTTATACGTTTTAATATCGCACTCAGCACACATACTCAACATGCATATAAAAACCATACTAAGTTAACTTTAATTGAAAAATGTCTAAAATGTAACTCAATTTACGCATTCTCCCCCCCTCTGCTGTTGTTATTAGCCAGTTTGCGGACTAACAAGTGGTATCAGAGCAGTTGCTCAACTTTAAGACTAATCATCTTGAGTCAGATCCATAAATGCCATGCAATAATTTCAGCTTTAGTTCTGGTCAAATAGTTTCCCTAAAGGAGGGAATGTCTGTTACTAGACCACCTCTTTTCGATGGTAATCATTATACATTCTGGAAGAATCATATGAAGAACTTCGTCCAGTCGCAAAACTTGCAGGCTTGGCTCGCAATTGAGCTTGGCCCGCAATTGAGCTTGGCCCTAGAGTTCGTACTGAAGTAAGGAATGGTGTGCATTATCCTGTAGATCCAAAGGATTACAATGATGCTGATCTGAGGCTTCTCAAAGAGAATGCCATAGCTATTAACTTCTTACACTGTGCGCTTAATCTTACATAATTTAACAGGGTCTCAGGATGTGAAACAAGATAGGAAATCTAGAAGAAGCTGGAGATTACCTATGAGGGGACATACAAGGTCAAGGAGTCCAAAATAAACCTCATGTTGAGAGAGTATGAGATGTTCTCGATGGCTGCCAATGAAGGTATTCAGAGTATGAATACACGGTTCATTAATATTGTCAATGAACTAAAACAACTTGGAAAGGAGTTCATTGAGGAAGAGCTGGTTAAGAAAATTCTCCGCATTCTCACAGTAGTGTGGGATTCCAAGAAGAGCGCAATCGAGGAAGCTCATGACCTTAAGACCTACAGTTATGATGAGCTGATAGGCACCTTTTTGACTCATGAGATGTCATTGAGAAAGTACTCAGATGACTCCAAGAGAAACCGAAGCAAGGAAAGTAATGCCATTGTTCTCAAAGCAGACTCATCTGACAAGTCTGCCAGCAATGACTCTGATGAAGAAATGGCTCTTCTTACAAGGAGCTTCAAACGCTTTATAAAGAAGGATGGGAAGTTGAACAATAAGAAGAAGTTTCCGAATAAAATCAAGTCAACTCAGTAGGGATGTGGAGCTGAGGAAGGACTAAGAAAAGAGCATAATAAGGACATTAAGTGCTTCGGGTGTGGAGAGAAAGGCCACATCCAGTCAAGCTATCCAAAGATAAAGAAGGAAAGATTCAAGAAGATATTTTCCAAGAAGAATGAAGCTCTTGCTGCTACTTGGAGTGATTCAGAAGAATCTTCATCTTCTGATGAAGAAGCCACTGATTCAGCCAATCTCTACTTGATGGCTATTGAAAGTCAAGGTGAAGGCTTAGCATCTACCTTCGGTAGAAACTTTTCTACTGTAAACTCTGAAGCTGAGCATTTTAAAGGAAAAGCCCATCAAACTAAGGTTTATTCTGATATTCCTTTGTCAATTGAAGAATTCGCCCAGGCTCTCTTGGATGTTATGAAATTGACTAATAAATCGATGAAAAACATCAAAGTGATAGTGAGGAGAAGTGACGATCTAGAAGATGTTAATGCTTCCTTATCGCTTGATATCCACTTTCTTAAGAAAAGGCTAAATATCAAGAATATGCTATCAGCAACCTCACTAAGAAATTAGATGAGTTGACTGCTGAGATATCAGCATTGAAGAAGAAAGAGGCTCCTCCTCCGGTAACAATCAAATTTTGAATAACCAAACTCACATTTCAAAGAGGAAAAATTCCTCTAAACAGAAGAAAGCGAGCCAGCCCAATACAAAAATGGTGTGAGGTTTTTGTGGGAAAGCTGGACATGTCACAGTAATGTGAAGACATAAAAATGGTTATTATGATGAATATGATTGGACAAACATAAGCACTGCTAACAAAGGAGGACCCAGCTCAAAAGCATGGGTACCTAAGAAAACTTAACTATTTTGCAGGTGAGCCTTAGATCCACTGATGACTCTCGAATGTTGTATTTGGATAGCAGATGCTCAAGGCATATGACAGGAGATGAAAGCCAGTTCATCTCATTGGAATGCAAGAGAAATGGAAGTGTCAGTTTTTGAGATAACTAGAAAGGTAAGATTGTAGATTGCGGCACTGTTGGCATTTCTCTCTCAATCGAAGAGGTGTTTCTAGTCAAAGGATTGAAGTTCAACCTTCTTACTATAGCCCAGCTCTGCGAAAAAGGCAGGATGGTTATTTTCAACTTGGCAGGATGCTCAATAATTGATAGTAAGACTGACTCAACCATACTCTTTGCTCCTAGAACCAATAATGTTTATATGGTTGATTTATCCCCTGGCTCCACTAATGTGTGTCTTGTATCTAAGGAGGATAATGTGTGGCTATGGCATAGAAGGTTGGGTCATATCAATATGAACATTCTGTCCAAACTGGCCAAAAAGCAATTAGTTGTGGGTTTACCCATCATCAGTTTTGAAAAGGATAAACTTTGCTCTGCTTGTCAGCTTGGTAAGCAAGTTAAGAAATCATTTAGATCTATAAATCACGTAGTAACTAAGCGACCGTTGCTACACCTAGACCTCTTTGGCCCAATTCAACCAATGAGTTTTGGTGGTAAGAGATTCACTCTAATAGTTGTAGATGACTTCACGAGATTCACATAGGTGGTCTTGCTGAGTAGCTAAGATGAGACGTATGAATCTTTTATCAAGCTCAATAATCGGATAATGAACGAACTAGGAGCTAAAATCCGTAGAATCCGAAGTGATCATGGACGTGAATTCGAGAATTCCCATTTTGAAGAATTCTGTTCAGCGCATGTCATTGAGCACAACTTCTCTTCTCCTTATACTCCTCAGTAAAATGGGGTTTTAGAAAGGAAGAATAGGACTATAGTTGAAATGGCTCGATCCATGTTGAGTGATAACAATCTACCAAAATACTTTTGGGGAGAAGCTGTTAACACAGCATGTTATATCTTGAATCAGGTTTTAATTCACCCAACTCTTGAGAAAACTCCCTACAAGCTTTGGCGAGGATGTAGCCTAAGATTGGTTATCTCAGATCCTTTGGCTGTAAATGTTTTATTCTTAACACCAAAGAGCAATTAAGAAAGTTTGATCCTAAGTTTGATGAAGGTATCTTTTTAGGATACTCAACTAATAGTAGGGCATATAGAATATATGTCAAGAGAACCAGCCTTTTAGAGGAGTCTATGCATGTAGATTTCGATGAAACTAACATTGCAGAAAGACGTTCGACGAGGAAGCCACTCAGTTCTTAAATCAACTAAGTATTCCACAAGCTGAGCTACCCAACTCAGCTCAGGATCCCCCAACTGAGGAAACCAAATATGACAATGAAGATCTCTCAATCAACATTAATGATGGCGAAGATCAACCTCTACCTCAGCATCCAATTGTCGATCCACCGGTGCTGATCCAAGTCTTCCAAGAGAGATTAGAGCCATCACAACCATCTACTTAATAGCATGGTCGATAATGTTCATAATCCAGTAATGATAAGAGGACAGCTAAGCCGTATGATGAGTCATCTAGCATTCATATCATTGATCGAACCCAAGAAGTTTGAAGATGCAGAAGGAGATGACTATTGGATGATTGCAATGCAAGAAGAACTGGATCAGTTTAAACGTAATGATGTCTGGGATCTAGTTCCTAAGCCTAAAGGAAAATCAATAATTGGCACCAAATGGGTCTTCAAAAACAAGCTTGATGAAGATGGCACTATTATCAGGAATAAGGCCAGACTTGTCACTCAAGGCTACAATCAGCAGGAAGGCATTAACTATGATGAAACCTATGCTCCAGTAGCCAGACTTGAAGCCATTCGAATCCTTTATGCTTTTGCATCCCATATGAATTTCAAACTATTTCAAATGGATATTAAAAGCGCTTTCTTAAATAGATTCATTCAAGAAGAAGTATATGTTCGCCAGCCTCTAGGATTTGAAGATGCGAAAAATCCAAAGCATGTTTTCAAACTGAAGAAAGCCCTCTACAGATTGAAGCAGGCCCGAAGAGCATGGTATGAGAGACTGACTAATTTCTTAATTAGCAAAGGCTATGAAAGAGGAAAAGTAGATACGACTCTATTTATCAGGCGAAGAAAAGAAGATGTGTTGCTATTCCAGATATACGTTGATGATATTATATTTGGAGCAACTGATGAAACAATGTGTAAGGAATTCAGCAAGCAGATGAAGAGTGAGTTCAAATGTCTATGATGGGAGAATTGAACTTCTTTCTGGGTCTTCAAATCAAACACACATAAGATGGTATTTTCATCAACCAGTCTAAATACGCAAAAGAAGTTCTGAAGAAATTCGACATGGTAAACTCAAAGTCTATGTCCACTCCCATGGCCATTGACACAATTTTAAGTAAAGATGAGGCTAGAAATTCAGTGGACAGCAAACTTTACAGAGGAATAATTGGTTCTCTTCTTTACCTAACCGCCAGCAGACCAGACATTCAGTATGTTATATGCTACTATGCTCGCTACCAAGCTGATCCTAGAGAATCTCATCTGGAAGCTGTGAAGAGGATTCTTAGGTACTTATAAGGTCAATTGAAGCAGGTTTATGGTATCCCAAATCTTCAGATTTCACTCCTAGGGGATTCATAAATGCAGACTATGGAAGAGATAAGCTAGATAGGAAAAGTACAACAAGAGGATGCCACTTCCTTGGAAAATGTCTTGTCTCTTGGTACAACAAGAAGCAACTTGAGTTGCGTTGAGTACAGTTGAAGCTGAGTACATGGTAGCAGGAAGTTGCGTAGCTCAACTCCTTTGGATAAAATAACAGTTGGAAGATTATGAAATTAAGTCTCGAGGTCATGTGTGATAACAAGAGTGCAATTGATTTATCTAAAAATCTAGTCCAGCATGGGAGAATGAAGCACGTCAACATTAGGCATCACTTCATCAGAGATAATGTGCTACGAGGAGTTGTCAAGCAAGAATTTTTTCCATTAGATAAACAGCGTGCTGACATTTTCACCAAGCCTTTACCAAAGGAACAATTTAATACACTAAGGTAATTGATTGGTATGGGAAATCCTCAATGATGAAGAAGATAGAATTATCAGAATTTTGGCTAAGTATTGGAAATCAAGTATGTGAGGATACGTGGACAATACCATCAAAGGCTGGCTCGTTGACTAGCTGCACCTATTTCGAAAGGTGTGTGGTCTACCATATGGAAGAGGGTAAGAAACTTAATTGGCCAGTGCTGATACTTCATCACCTGACCAAAGTGACTACCGTTTATCACTATGGTTATCTCATATCTAAGATAATGAGGGCAGTGAAAGTTGACTTGGGCGAGTTTTTGGGGGAGTCCGGTAGATTGATTCTGCCAGTGAAGAAGAAGTTGGAGATGTATCACTTCAGAAAGTTGACTTACAATTAGGTGCATGCTAGGTATGCCAAGGCACAACAAAAGTGAAAGTAGAAGTGCATACCGACAGTAGTACCTATGGATATCAACAAGGAGGAGGAAGATCCTTTTGTGGCGGAATTCGGAGATGAATCTAGCTCTGATAATGCTCCTATCTCCACCATCCTTGAGAAGATCTCTGCCACCTCCTCCATAGCTCAGAAGGCTACTTCCTCTAAGACCAAGGGGAAGAGTCCAGCCAAGTCCAATGAAGCTCCTACTCAGCACCAGCGAAGGAAGATGGTTGCAAAAACCCACGTTCAAAGAGAAGCGGAGGCAAAAATGGAAGCTGAGCTAGCTAAGGAGAAAGAGGATGAAGTGGAGGCTAGTGAATCCTTATACCAAAGAAAGTGCAAAATGGTAGTCTCAGACTCTACTAAGGTGTCGGATGAGGCTAAGAAATACAAGGCAGAGGACCAGGATGTGTCTGATGCAGCTGAGAACTTAGAAGGATTATTTGCCAAGATGAAGGGCACTCAGTGTAAGCACTCCTCCATCACAAGGGCACTGCCTAGAAATGTGTAGGTGGTGAGAAGCAAGGAAGGTGTTGGGGACTCCATCAACACCATTGCTAAGGAATCTGATCCTCAGGAACCTAGTATCCCCACACCCAGTTTCACTCTTGTTGAGGAATCCGCTCCTCAGCTTGAGCAACCTCAGGCTGATCCATCCTTGGATCAAATGGCTAACCCAGAGGTAAATAAAATTACTACCCCTTCTCCTTCTTTTGTAAATCCTTCACCTATAAATTTTGTCAACCCCTCAGGATCTACTCCATAATCCTGACACACAGAAAATATTTATTTCTTCTTCTTCTTCTTCTTCTTCTTCTTCTTCTTCTTCTTCTTCTTCCTCCTCCTCCTCCTCATCTAAGAAATCACCAATCATCCATATCTCTTCACCCTCTAACAATCAAGATCCTTTTCCCTCTCGAGTATATAACACTACAACTTCATCTCCTATACATTCTCACCAAATTCCTTCTCAGGCCATTGTACCTTCTATTCCTCTCAAACTAATCCCTTCTTTTATAAATACACCTAGCACTTCTTCAAACCCATCCACTACTCCCTTAACCCATCTGGTTAGGGAAGCTCCCAATACTGAGAATTACACTCAATAGGGAAACGCAAGAGATCAAGCTGCTAAGGTAAATTTTACAACCCATGAAGCACCTGAATCTAGCAGAAATCTAGAAATGGTTAAAATATCTTTCCTCAATCAAATCCGTGAGTTATCAAGAAAGCAATTTTCAGTGCTCAGGACTAATGTTGAGTTAGATGGAGCAGTAAGTAAAATGCTACTAACTCAAGAATTGACAGAATTATCTTCTAAGCCCATGGCAAACTTGTCAGAATTCGAACAGCACATAAGTGTGCCTAGTGATTCTCTTTACTTTGAGGAGTTTGAGAGAATCCAGGGCAGCCTGTTGGTTATTCAAAATCACTTGGCAAAAGAGAGTGCTAAAAGCTTAGTTGATAAGATGGCTTTAATTCTGAACGGGTTAATGGAGTTTGCAGCCTAGCTTGGGGCAGTTACTGCATCTATCCCCACGTCTACTATGTTATCAAAAGCTGTCGTAGGAAAGATAAAGGGTAGTTTAGATGTTGCTACTGAGCAGCGGAGTCTCTTGAGTACCAATATGGCTACTCAAGTGACATAGATTCATGAACTCGGAAAGGAACAAGTTAAAATAAAGAGGCTTAACGATCGCAAGATTGAAGACCTCACCAAAGTAGTGACAACTACCAAGGACATCAGCCACAACATTGCGAAGCTTGTGGAGCAAGAATCCAGGCTCCTACTTGTCTAAGATAAAAAGCAAGACCTTGTCTTGAAGTTGTTGGAAAACATCTCTTCCAAATTGGATAAGGCCCTTATCAGTAATCTGGATCCTCTCAGCAATAAAATGGACACAATTCAAAGGGAGATCACAGATCACATTGCAGAAAAGGTTGCTTCTTCACAGAAATTCCTTATTTCCGCAATGGGAAAACTCTTTCCTAACATGCCTATGCCCAGTATGCCTCCAAGCGAGCCTATCTGCCCAAAGACTGGATTGTCAATTCACGCCAAGTTTGATGAGATAAAATCCAAAGTGCATGACATGTAGTAGAAGATTGATGCCGTATTGAGACTGGGAGAGATGGATGGCAAGGATATAGAATTCACTTCCAAAAATGTGGCCACCATTTACCCAAAAATTTGTGATATTGAATTAAGGCTGAAGATTGCACTAACATCAATGAACTTCTGGGGCTTACTACAGTGCTTTCAACAATTCACGAGTCAAGGTTTTGATCAGATTGTCCATCTCTCAAGGTGTCATCATCTACTGTTGAATGAGTTAAATGACCAAGACTTTCTTTCGGCTAAGGGCAAGGAACAACTTGAGCAAGAGATTTCCCCTGCAATCATAGGCCAGCAAGAAAGCTTCCAAGCTACTTTCGAAGCCTTTAATGCCTGCCTAGATCAAATTGGTCAAGGCCAGATAGCAATGGGGGGGAAGTAGCTGAAGATGCTGTCAGAATGGCAAATCAGCACAAGGGATCTCTTCCAATGCACAGGGATCCACAGCAAAGATTAAGAGCAAATCAGGAGAAGCAGAAGCAACACGTATCTTCTTCTTCTCAGCCCATAAGTGTTAGGCTAGGTCTAAGTAGTTGAATGAAAACTTGTAACAGGACTTATTGTAATCTTAGTTAAGGACATATATTATATATTGATTAAGTTCCTTATATTAATAAAATACAAGTCTTTCACCTCAAGTTAAGATCTTCTTAACTTCTATAGCTAAGTATATTTTATGCTGTATATCTAACATATCTATG
>CATIWQ010469540.1:0-20163 GCA_949673415.1 Euphorbia schlechtendalii | reverse complement strand
CAAATTAGTTCACAATTTTTCAATATTGTTGCAACCACCATCCACCTTTCTTTGAAATTCACAACTTTTCAATATTGTTGCAACTAACTCTCACCAATCAACCATCTACTTTTGACAAATGAGGAAACAAACAAACAAGCCTACCTAATTAATACCACCCTTTGAATTTGAGTCTGGACCCATCAGAAATGATATATGAAAACGTAATAATTGACAAATCTTTTGTGTTTTGAAGGAGGAAATATGGGACGAAACCGATGAATATGTTACTGTCCATGACAAGTAAGTAGTTGCAGCATTGTCTGTAATCCGATTCATTCTAAATACATACAGGCAAAGAGATACTTATGTTTTTTTTATGTGTTTGTTTCACAGAATTAAAGTTAGGCTGCCAAGTTCATAAACATTATCAGGATCATTTGGAAGAGGCTCCTCTTCTCGTCACCGTCGAATAAATCCAGATCCATCCCCCAAAAAACGAAATCTTCAATTTTAATGCTTCTATTCCAGATTCCTTGTCAAAAAACATTTGATTGATTGCTATAATTTTTCAGAATCTTACCTAAATAAGTTTGGTCGACGTCCAAATCAAATAAAAAGAGCACTTGTTTGTAATTGGTTACATCATGCATTGGCCATTAAATGGAAGAAATACAATTACTTATTGTCTTTCTATAATGTACGGATGCTTTTCAAAGGTCAGTTTGATTATGCCCCAATATGTTTAATCTTCTTCTCAACTTGAAAGGTCAGTTTGTCTCTGTGACCCTAAAATATTTTAATTCTCAATAATAAAGTTGCAGACTTAAGCAAAGTCTAATGGCAAAACACCAAATAAGTGTACACTTCCAACTGCTCCACTCTTTTACATTGGTACTAGCTAGGCTAGCATCATCGTCAAATTTAATTAGGTAAATCTAAGGCGTTTCATATGAGATTGAACCAAAAAGGAGGATTTAGTTATATATTTGTGGTTACAAATTTTTTGTATAGTGATAAGTATATATTTACAAATGGTCGGTGGCGACGGAGTTATTTACTTATTTTCCATCCTATAAATTGCTTCATTCTTCCCTCACTCTATTCCACTAAGTAAGATATTATTATCTATTGTTAGCAATCCAAAAAAAGCACATAACCTGTGGAAAAACAAACTAAAATAATACTATAATGAAGTGTTAGTTTGATTTATATTCACTCATGCTCCTCTTTCTTCATTCACTTCACTAATCAAAAGCTCTGAGGTTTTGTTCATCTTTTTTTAGTGTGTGCGTGGGAGTGAATGGCAGCAAATGATGTGCCGTGTTGCGAACCCATGTTCTGGACATACCTAATCATATGTATAGGTCTGGTGTGTTTTGCTGGCCTTATGTCTGGTCTTACATTAGGACTCATGTCTCTTAGCTTGGTCGATCTTGAGGTCCTCATTAAAGCTGGTCTGCCTCAAGACCGCAAGAATGCAGGTACATTCTAGCCCAATTACACACAACTTGGCAACTTTTGCATGATTCCATCCCGAATTTTCTAATGTTCCAATTAATCACTTGGCAAAAATACATCAGTTTGTCCCCTCTCAACAACGCTTGTCAACTTCTGGTTGGAAAAGTCAAATCAACCAGAAGTTGATACGTGGCTTTAGGGGTAAACCAGTGCACTTTTACCATGGGGGAATAATTGAACTTTTGAAAGTTCAGTGTGTTAATTGGCAAAAGTTTCCAAATTCAGGGGTCTTGATTATGTTAGCCTATATTCTACAATCGGTTACAACATTCACGGTCAAGATATTTTCCGGACCATCCCTAAATTTTATGTTTTTATTGATGGCAGAAAAAATATTGCCAGTAGTAAAGAATCAGCATTTACTCTTGTGTACCCTCCTCATAGGCAATGCCCTCGCAATGGAGGTATATATGCATCTAACTTTTAACGTTAATTTCTTGAATTTGTCAATTACCCTGATCTGTATATATAATTTGTTTAATATAAAGGCGCTGCCGATATTCCTTGATGCACTGCTTCCAGCTTGGGGTGCTATACTAATATCAGTTACTCTTATACTTGCATTTGGTGAGGTATAATTCCAATCTTTGCAAATTGCAAACAGTCTAATTTTAAAAACTACTTAAAAATTGCACTACGAGCTTAATTTAACCCTTTTGTTGTTGTAGATCATCCCTCAGGCTGTTTGTTCTAGGTATGGTCTGAGTGTCGGCGCGAAACTGTCAGTTCTAGTTCGATTGATTGTTATAGTCCTCTTCCCATTAGCCTATCCAATCAGTAAGGTAATACTTTCGAAAAAACGTCTTTTTGGGATTTTCCGGTCTGGTAATTGATTTTAAGGTTCTCAGTTGTTGGATTGGGTACTTGGCAAAAAGCATTCTCCGCTTTTAAGACGAGCAGAGCTGAAGACTTTGATTGACATGCATGGAAACGAGGTTAGTTCATCTTAATCTAACTGAGAACCTAATAAAGTGATTCCATTTACTAGAAATCAAGATATATTAGGAAATAAATGTGATTTGTAGTTGTTGTTCACTAATTAATAGGCAGGCAAAGGCGGTGAGCTTACACATGACGAAACGACTGTGATTGGTGGAGCGTTGGATATGACTCAGAAGACGGCCAAAGATGCCATGACACCATTATCTCAAATATTCTCACTTGATATCAATTCTAAACTTGATGAGTATGTAAAAAACATATATAAATTTTTACATTTTTTACCAAAAAAAAAATAGATTTTACATCTGAAACTTAAAAAAAACTTGATGCATGTTTTTGCTACAAAGTCGTGTTATGTGTGCTTATATTGTTCATTTATTTTTTACAGGAAAACAATGGAGATGATAATGAGCAAAGGGCATAGTCGCGTACCCATTTGTTCCGGAAATCCAGCCAACATCGTTGGCGTGATTTTGGTGAGCACTGTGATATCAGATGTTAGATCGATGTGTTTGGACAGTTGTGATTCAATATGTTTTGCAGGTTAAAAATTTAATCAAGTTTCGTCCAGAAGACGAAACGCCTTTGAAAGAGATAACCATCAGGAAAGTTCCGAGGTATTAATTGAAATGATGTCTGAATATTTCACGCTATTTGAAAATGTAAACTCGATTCTTTCATGAAATATTTGATGCTGCGATCTGTGACAGGGTACATGATAATTTACCCCTATATGATATGTTGAACCAATTTCAAATCGGTCACAGCCACATGGCCGTTGTTGTTAAGAGCCAAAGAAATGAAGACATGAACGGTACAAATGCATAACAATTACATTTATGAACTCTAAGCTCTAATCTTTAATAGTATTTTCAGGGATCGGTCATAACGAGAAACTGAACATTTGTATCCACCCACAAGTCGAATTCCAGGGTCAAAATTCTTCAATAGAAGAGGTCATTGGCATTATTACAATAGAAGATGTCATTGAAGAACTACTGCAGGTGACATTTTCGTTACATTTTACGTAACAGTTCAGATATGATTCTAACATTATTTTATTGCAGGAAGAAATATTGGATGAGACTGATGAGTATGTTGATGTTCACAACAAGTAAGGCCATGTAGATTATAACTTCCATTCTTTTCGCTTATTTTAGCGATTTTAAGCAAATAAAAATGGTTCCTCTTTTTTTTAGGATCAAAATCAATATGCTACCTATGCGAAAATCGCCGTTAACTAGCTCTCCAGTTTCTTCATATCATCAAAGTCCATTATCTTCCTGCAATCAAAGTCCAAATCTTCGTTCACCAGTTCCGGCTTATGTTCGTTCTCCATTAATTAGACCTAATTTATCAGCTTCTCCTGCTATCCATAGCTCTCCTTCTTCCAAAAATCATGTATGTCTTGCTGCTATTTGTATCAAGAAAATCAGTCATTTGCAACGGAATTTCTGTCGCAGAAGCAATTTTGCAATGGACGCCCTTGCAGATATGCTTGCAAGATTTTTTTCTTAGTACATTAATTTTGGGTTAATTCAATTTTATGCTTCAATTATCATTAATGTTAACATGTTGCTTTTTTGCAGGCTTCAGGATAATCATATGTCAAAATGAAGAGGCAAGACAACTTGTAGTATACACTTAATAATAATGAAGGTCTTTTGGTATATCTTGGGAAAACAAAAATAGGCAAATCAGCTCTTCAAGGATAAATGATTTGTACGAATTAATTGGATGATTTTGGAGTTGTAGTCTTTATATTTTCCGCCCTTGTTATTTGCAGACTTGTTTTTATTATTCTAATGAGCCAAATGGCTTTTTCTGAAAGTTAAAGGGACCTTTGTTTCTATGACTTGAATATTTATTTTTTCTTACTGGACTTTTACAAGCTGCTTTAGACAAGACCTATCAGAGTAAAATTCATTTCAACTCTCAAATGCTCCATTGTTTTTTATATGCACGGTTAATGTCATACTCGTTTTTACTTAGCTTTCTCGAAAAGTATGTATGATAGTTTTTTTCAGTAGAGAAGGAAGAAAGCACTTCTAGAATCATGGAAAGCAACCCAAAACCAAAAACAAAATGAGATAAAATATGTGTTTAGTAAAATTTGAAACAAATGTTCAGTTCATTTTTCTTAGGAAATGTCTACTTTTTCAAAACTCAACAAAAATCAACTTTTATAGGTTCCTTTTGAGGTTTGAATTTTATTTTTTCAAATTACCCATTAATTAAAGAAATATTCTAATAATCAACGTGTATATTTGTTGTTTGGATTTTATTTATCTCAATCTTAATTAGTTTTTATTTGTTATTTGAATTTATCCTATGCACATTAATTAAGTTTATATAATGACCTCGTATATCTTTAATAAACTTAAAGAATATTTGAAACAAGTAATCAAATGACCGTTTTAAGAGAACAAATTGCTTTGGATCTATCGAAAATACGAAATGACTGATCAAATAAAAGTTTATACTTTGAATAATTTAGGTTATTTTTATTTATTCTTTTAAATTTTTTTATTATGATAAAATAAAAATTGTTACTTTTTTAATTGAATTCTGTTTTGTTTATTTATTATGTTTAAAATTTTGATGATACAAAAAAAATTGTTTAAAACTTTGCTTATTATTATTGATTTAATAATTTATTTAAAACATACCCATTTTTATAATTTACATCTTAAACCGTAACCGTGAATTATATTTTTACCAAACACTAGTTACAAATAAATCGATAATAAAAACAACAAAGTGTAATACACAACCAAATCCACAACCACAACCAATAAAATTACCTCCCTGAAGCCACGTTTGCCGCAAAACATGGGACCACAAAACACAAGAATTTTCCCAAAAGAAAATAAATATCTTCGATTGATCCTGACAAAAACAAAAACAGAAGCTCAAGTTAAAATAACCATTCCTTTCTTTCGGGATAAGATAGCAAAGCCATAAAACCATAAACCATAAACGAATCGTATTCGAAAAGCAAAGTTACAATGAACTCTCTAATAATTTCACAAAAATCACCCTTTCATTTCACAGATTCATCAATATCTCCATTAGAACCAAAAAAGCTCCGCACTTTCCTCCTCAAAACCCCAAAAACCCAAACCAAATCACCAAATAAATGGCACCAAATTAATGCAAACGCCAAAGGCTTCACAAGCAAAAAACCACAGCCAGACATAAAACAAACCAAACCCAACTTCGAAAACCCACCCAAAAGACAGAACAGCAACGAGGAAGACGAAGATGAAATACCAAGGGAGGTGTTCAACAGGATAATACTAAGAGTGTGTGTATTTGTAGGGGTGCCAATGGTGGTTGGATATGGGTTTTTGAGCATTTTTGGAGCCATGAGAGAACAAGGCTATGATGTGCCACGATGGATGCCGTTTTTGACGAGTTTTTTGACGTTTGGGTCGTCTTGTTTTGGGATTGCTTATGGGGCTTTGTCTACCAGTTTGGATCCTCAGAGAAAAGGTTCGCTGCTTGGATTTGAAGAGGCTCAGCAACATTGGGGTGAAATGTGGGAAGAAGAAGATAAATTATCAAAATAGTAGTGTTTTTTTTTTTTTTTTGAGATAAGATAATATATGTTTTTCAAAAAAAGATAAGATAATATATGGTTTATTTCATGACATTGTGTTGCTTTTTATGGTTAGCCATGTGGATTTATTTATATGTTATTAATTAGTAATTAATTACATTGAAATTAAGTTTAAAAATCTTGACTTTTGTTATTGCTCTGTAGTTGTTGTTGGCAGCCTAATCAAAGCTAAAATTTTGCATTTTATCTCCTCTATGTGACTAAAACTTAATTTAAACAATGATAAAAGCATATTCATAGTGTGATAGATAAATACAATCATCATCACACTATTTATTGTTTAAATAGACAAATGGAGGAGGGAGCTGCAACTACGATCGGTTCGGATAGATCAGCAGATCAGATTCCGCAGCCGCCGCAACCGCCGTGGCCTGATGGTGGAGGGAATCCGACACTTGCTTTCCCTGAGGAGAACGTTATGATGGAGGAGGATTTGGCAGCAGAAGGGGAAGGGTCTAAAACCGCAAAGAATGGGAGGCTGGATACGACTAGGGTTTCCTTTAGCGACTCGCTTCTGAATTCACAAAATGGAGGAGGGGCATCTGATGAGGACAGAGATATCCCCCTACATGAAGGAGACGTCTCTGTGTTTCCATCGTGAAAAATTACGGCCATAGCCTTCTCTGATCGAGTGCATAACTTGATTGCAGAGAACATGAAACATACAGCCTTTCTGAAGTTAATGGGGAAGAGCATAGGCTATCGTTCCCTCTACGCACAACTTATAAAGCTATGGAAACCGAAGGGGGTATTTTCTATGGTGGATGTTGGGAATAATTTCTTTATGATTCGATTCGGGAGTGGAGTAGACTTTTATCATGCGGCATTAGATGGTCCTTGGATGATCTTTGGACATTACCTAGCAGTAGAACCATGGTCTCCAGGTTTTGACCCGGAAAAGTCAGAAATCACCTCAATGGTGGTGTGGATTCGCCTCCCAGGCCTCCCGATTCAATATTACATTCCTAGCATTCTTAAGGCGATTGGCAGTGTAGTAGGGGAGGTTATTAAGGTTGATAAAAACACTGAAACGAGTGCACGAGGAAAGTATGCGAGAATGGCAGTGAATGTAGACCTTAAGAAACCCCTTGTCTCAATGATCGAAATTGAGGATAAGTTGCAGTTAATCGAGTATGAAGGTTTGCCTAGTATTTGTTTCCATTGTGGAATGTATGGACATGTGAAGGATAATTGTGAACAAGCTAAACAAGAAGGGGAGAGTCGGGTGGAAGCTGCTGAGGAGGATATCCGGATGGAGAACAATGGAGTAGAAAGGGTGAGTGGTTTCGGGGAATGGATGCAAGCTAAGCGAAGAGGACCTAGGAGAACTCATGAGATCAAGAGGAAGGAAAGTAACAACAGAAAATGGGAATCCATGGGATCTCGTTTCCACATTTTGAGTGACGACAAAAAAGAAGATGCAAGGGATAGTAAGGCTGATGAGATTCGGTGTTTATTCCTAAGAGTGGAGCAGGAAAAATGAGGCATAGTTCAACCAAAGAGGATAATAATAAGTGGGCTTCGAAAGGAAGGGGAGTGTTAACCGGGAAACTTGGGGGAAGGAATGCGCATATTAAAGTTCAACCTGAGGAGGTTGCTGAGGGAAGTAACAATGGTAGTAAGGGAAGGGCAACTGCTGGGATTTTAGAAGTGAGTTCCGATAAACCGAATCGAATTCCAATTGGAGTGACCTCGAGTAACCTTTATGGCCAGAACCCGAACTCCCACTCGGTGGCAAAGTTACCGCTCAAAATTAACTCCACTCAAGAGACACAAACAGCAGGGAAGGAAAATTTGGAGCCATTTACGCCTGGAGATGATTTCATCAGGAAAGGCCCAGATAAAAAAAGAAAAAGTAAGCTTGGCATAACAGTCATGAAATACACGAGGAATACGAAGTTGAATAGAAAGAATGTCGAATTAGCGCTTGGCGAAGCAAGTCGCAACATACTTGGTAAGGAAGGCACTGTGGCTAGTAACCTTCCAGTGGAGGATGGATGCCCGAATGAGGTAGCCGTGGATGTAGGTGTAGCTCCAAGCTCTTGAAGGGTTAGGTCTCTTTTTCTCTGCATTCTTTTATGTTTATTATGGATTTGAAAATCATTGTATGGAATGTACAAGGTGCGAATAGTGCATCCAGTACTTTGAAAGAGTTGATAAGGAATCATAGACCAAATTTTGTGGCTCTCCTAGAGCCTAGAACTAGTGGGAATAATGCAAATCGGGTAGTTAGCAAGTTGGGATTTGATAATTCACATAGAGTTGAGGCGACGAGTTTCTCTAGGGGATTGTGGTTGTTGTGGGATGAGTCGGTTTCAGTGACCATTGTTGAACATAATGGTCAATATATCCATTGTTTCATTAGCAAAGGTCAGAATGAAGTGGGTTTCTTCACGGCTATCTATGCAAGTCCTAATCCCAGTTGTAGGAGGAAGCTTTGGGAAGATTTAGCTAGAATTTCAAATGCCATGCAGAGTAAGTGGTTGCTTGGGGGAGATTTTAATGCCTTGTTATCAGAGGACGAACATAGAGGTGGTATAACATTGTGCTCTCGTGTTAGTAAAGGGTTTTCGAATTTAGTTCACGACCATGGCCTTGTGGATTTGGGGTTCTCAAGGTCAAGCTTTACGTTGAAAAGAGGGTTGTTCTTTGAGAGACTTGATCGGGCTTTGAGTAACATGGAATGGATTAATGCTTATGAAAGGACCACTGTCAAACACTTAGCCAGAATAGGATTAGATCATTGTTCAATCCTTATTCTAGTAGACGTTATTCAAAAGAGGAGTGGAGGAATCAAGCCCTTTCAGTTTATGCGCTGCTGGTTAGGGCATGATACCTTGGCGAATACTGTTCTGACGGCTTGGAGAAGGAATCAAGATGTGATGGACAGCTTGAGAGAGGTTGCGGCCTCACTTAAAATATGGAACAATGAGGTTTTTGGAAATATTTTCCATAGAAAGCGCAAGCTGGAGAGCCGAATTGAAGGCGCACAACGTCACCTGGCAAATAGATGGTCTGACGGGCTGCATCATGTGGAACAGGAGCTAATTCTTGAATATGAGAAAACTTTGTTAGAAGAAGAGGATTTAATGCATCAAAAGTCGAGAAGAGAGTGGATGTTATATGGGGATAAAAACACAGGTTACTTTCATAATTTTATTACCAAAAGACAAAGGAAAAATAAGATTGTGGGCTTGGATGTTGAGGGGGGCTAGAGTACAGATGACGAAAGGCTAAAGTTGGCTGCCACGGAGTTCTACAGAAAGCTCTATACCAGCGAAAAGGGTGGAAGCGACGTGGGAAGTAATAATCAGCGCAACCACTTTAGTGGTAGTTTTCCGAAATTGAATTCTGATGATATGGCCTTACTTGGTGGAGCGGTTTCAAACGATGAGGTCAAACAGGCTGTCTTCCAAATGCAGCCATGGAAAGCTCCGGAATCGATGGGTTTCAAGCGGGGTTTTTTCAAAAATTCTGGGGTGAAATCGGGTCCAATATGTGCGCTTTTATGCGAAAGGTATTCGAAGGGGAAGCGATAAATGATGCAATAAACTGTACGCTAATTGTTATGATTCCTTAGAAGGACAATCCCCAAACGTTCTCGGATTTTAGACCAATAAGCTTATGCACAGTGCTCCTCAAGATTGTTACAAAAGTGATTGCGAATAGAATAAAAATGGTCATGTCAAAAATCGTTCTCCCAAATCAGTCTAGTTTTGTCCCGGGAGACATATCACAGATAATATCCTCATTGCTCAAGAAATAATGCACTCAATGAGGATGAAGAAGGGTAAGGTTCACTGGATAGCGATGAAGATTGACTTAGAGAAAGCCTATGACCGACTAGAGTGGGGGTTTATTTAAGACACACGTTGAGATATATCGAGATGCCTAATGTTATTGTTTGTGCTATTATGAATTGTGTCAGAGGGTGTAGTATGCAAGTTCTTTGGAAAGGAGAACTTTCAGATATCTTTCGTCCAACGAGTGGGGTCAGACAAGGAGACCCTATGTCCTCATATTTGTTCGTTCTTTGTATGGAACGACTTGCTCATGGCATTAATAAAGCAGTTGGGAATGGCCTTTGGAAACCCATCCATCTAAATTGTGGGGGTCCTTCTCTTAACCATTTGTTTTTTGCTGATGACCTTCTCTTATTTGCAGAGGCAAGTGTGGGACAGATTATGAAAGTAATGTTGATCTTGGATAGCTTTTGCGATTATTCAGAAAGTAAGGTTAGTACGGCCAAGTCTCTAATTGTGTTCTCGGGTAACACTCCCCGCCAGCTGAAGCATGATATTTTGGGTTGCGTTGGGATGGTTAGTTCAAATTCTTTGGGAAGATATCTTGGAGTCTCTCTTATCGACTCGAGATCGGAGGTGCGTAAATTTGAACCCCTTGTGGAGAAGGTTAAAAGTATGTTGAATGACTTCAACGCCCGTTTCCTCTCTTTAGCGGGTAGACTTACATTGGTTAAATCGGTTTTGTGTTCGATTCCATATTTTACCATGCAGACAGTTAAGCTCCCAAGCTCAATATGTGGTAAAATTGAAGAGCTAGTAAGGGGCTTCTTGTGGGGAAGGGTGGGTGAGTCAAACAAAATTCATCTAGTGAATTAGAATACAGTTTGTCATCCGTTATACGAAGGGGGTCTGGGAATTAAAAAGACGAAGCTCATGAATTCAGCCTTTATCGTGAAGTTGGGTTTTCATCTTTTGGCCTACAAGGACTCGCTTTAGGCTCGGGTTGTCATGAACAAGTATAAATGCCACAACTTTGCTCTTGCAGGCGTTAAATCCGGTCAGAAAGTTTCAAAAATGTGGAGGGCTCTAATTGGGGTTAAAAATGATATCATTATGGGGCTTAAATGGTGCATTGGAAATGGTAAAGATGTCCGGTTTTGGTCGGACACTTGGGTGGGTGAACTTGGACCCCTTAAGCTCCTCCCTTACTGCCCCTTATCAGAGGTGGAGCTGGAATTGAAGGTTAGGGACATGTTGTTGGAGGACGGGGGTTGGAATTAGCCTCTTTTTTATAAGAAAATCCCATTATCTTGCCTGTATCAAATAGCGGCTTGTAGAATCTCTGCCAGAAATGATGCTAAGGATGCTTGTTATTAGAATGGAACGTCAACAGGGTCTTTTACTGTGAAATCCGCTTACAAACAGTTGGCTAAAGATACCGAAGACTATAACGCTGACATTTGGAGATGTGTGTGGAATTGGAAGGGACCCGAAAGGATCAAGTTATTTCTTTGGCTTTGCATTAAAGGTAGTCTACTCACGAAATCAGAGCGGATGAGGTGCCATTTGAGCTACTCACCAGCTTGTACAGTCTGTGGAGGCGAAATCGAGGATGTAAAACATGTTTTGAAGGAGTGTCCATTGGCGAAAGAGGTTTGGAACGAGTTTTTGGCACCGTCGCAGCTAACCCAGTTTGCTGTCGGGGATGTGCAGGTCTGGTTGAAGCACAATCTGTGGTCTAATGGCAGCTTCGGGTTTGGAATTGGGGCCTCCTGTTTGGAATAATTTGCTGGTTTTGTTGGAAACGAAGGAATGGTTGGCTGTTTGAAGGGCATGTGCTGGTGGCGAGTAGTGTGGTTTTTCGAACAAAGGGGTTAGCCGAGGCCTGGTGCTTGAGTGCCGTTGCTAGTAGGAATTCAGCTGCTGTCCGGGAATGGACTCTTATAGGGTGGGCTGCTCCCTCTCCGGGTTGGGTCAAACTGAATACAGACGGCTCGGTGGTAGGCAGTGATTTTAAGGCATCGTCGGGAGGTCTTATTCGGGACACTAATGGAAAATGGCTTGGAGGTTTTGCTAGGAATATAGGTTCTTGCTCAATCGCTAAGGCAGAACTGTGGGGGGTGATCGATGGGCTGTTTCTCGCCTGGGACATGGGTTATAGATAAGTACTTGTGGAAGTTGATAGCCAATTTGTGTGTGATGTGGTGGAAAAAAAAGAAGGACGAATCAAACAACTATCAAGGTTTGGCCAGACAGATTAAAGAGTTTATGGGGAGACATTGGGTGATTCGACTCGAGCATACCTATCGCGAGGGGAATCGTTATGCAGATTTTTTAGCATCCTTCAGTGCGTCCCTCCCGTTGGGAGGCCATGTGTTAGGTGATCCAATCCCGGGCATTATGTCTCTTCTCCTTCAGGATATCTCGGGGGTCTCGTTTCCTAGACTAGCTTTAGTTTAGTTTCGCTCTGCTTTCTACTCTTATAAAAAAAAAAAAAAAAAAGCATATTCATAGTGTAATATATTTAGTTATTTACTCTACAATGTTTTACTAGGTTCAAGTCAATGAAAAAAATATATAAAAAAATTACATACCGATAATTTTGAAAATAAATCTAATTTAAGATATGATTGAAAATTCATCTTCAAGATATATAACTCTTCGGTAACAAGAAATTGACATGTAATCAATAAATACAATGTTATTCCAACAATCACTTTTAGTCATAATCCATTAGTAATATTTGAAGTCTGTGCAAGAAGCTTGATACCTCAAATATACATGTGTTTTAATTGATTCACTAATTTACATGATCTCTCCATATTTTCTTTTTTTACTAACTTTGGTTCGATGTCCCATCGCAATTCTCGGGTTTGCTGATTTCCTCTAACAATGCAAATTATCCGAATTCGAGAATTGGATAATTAACCATTCTCCAATGTTTCAAAGAGATAAAAAGAAAAAAAATAGGCATAACGTGATAAAAGTGATCAAATCAAACTCAGTTTTGTTTAAAATTTTTAGGATATTTTGTTGACATTTTTGTCAATTTTTTAGTAAAAGTAATCGAAGATGAAGAAATACAAAATGAAACCTCAACTCCACAAAATTCCATATGAGACTTTAACTTCAACGAAAAACTATTATTGTTCCTCTTAATGCAAATGTTAACAAGGTAAAATATTGATAGGCGCGTACAAGCTACGCAAGACCCCCAGGCGGATCACATCCGCCTGAAGTGGAGAGATATAACGACATGGTTAGGAATGTTCCTACCAATCCGGGCGGTTTTCAACCGTCCCGAGGGTAAAATCCCGTTGTTCATCCAGGCGGATTGGATCCGCCCCAAATTAGGAAGAAACCAAGTCTTCCCCAAATTGCAGAGGAAAGTGCAGGCGGTCATCAAGCTGAGGGCTTGTCTGCCTGGACCGACCCTGACGCCTCGGAAACACGGAGTAGAGTCTAAGTTCGCAAAAGAGACGTCAATAATTGGGACTCCCAAATCAGATAAGCTTTATCTTATCAACAAGATAAAGATTCACTCAATCTAGAACTTTGGTTGGTTCACATCCTTGGATCAGACCAGAAGACGATCATGGAGTATAAAAAGATCCTTTGAGTCACCACACAAAGGTAGGTATTCTAAATTCACAGAAAAAACTTCCTGCCTCCTCTCTTAAATCCGATCTAATTTAAGCATTGGAGAGGCTACGCCGATCGCACGTTTGTTGTTTTGCAGGAACCTTCAAGCCACATAAAAGATGAGCGTTTGAAGTTGATTTCAATCAGAAAGTTAGCGCGTGGAACCACGTTCCAGTCCTAATTTAACAGCAAATATAAATAATCAAATAAAAAGTTTAGGACCGTGGAGTGGATGCAACTAATAATGTAATAGTGAATGGTGTGATGTAATGTTGTGTTTGATGACTTCTTGTCCTATTTGCTTATGGATGAGATCTAATCTGAAGCAAACGATGCTATGATTATTGACTTCTTTTAAAAAATTAAGCTCCACATAATTTTGTTTGATGCTTATTCAAGTTCAACTTTTTGAATCATCCATATGTGTTGTTAATTGATATCTTATAGGTGAAATAACTATCAATTCAATGTGATGAAATATGTTTATATTTTTTTTTTTTGTCTATCAATTTTACTTTTAACGAAACTTTTCTTTGATTACATCCAGATTTGATCGGGTCGTACATATTGTTAGTGGACCAAGTTTATTGGTTAAATTTTGATCCAGATTTGATCCGGGTCGTACATCCATTTGAATTTCTTAATAAAAATTTTCTATGTTCGCAAGATTCGATCTTAAAACATTGTTTAAGAGATATCAAATACTTGGACCAAGTTTATTGGTTAAATTTTGTTTCTATGAGTAAATGTTTAAAAAATTAAAGTAACATTTGTTTTTAAAATTCTTTAACAATATTGCTCTCTTTTTTAAACTTCATAAATTGAGAAGTTGACCATAAGTAGTTTTTTACAATTAAATAAGGGGACAGCTGAGGTAGTAAGATACACATAAAAAGAAGTGGATACATGTCTTTTTCACCTAACTATGCGGAAGCAGATGTTCCTAATATGATTAATGATTAATCATAGAACAATAAAAACATCACAGATAAAAATATTAATGATTATTTGCTTGAATAAATCACAATTATGTGCCATTGTTAAAATGACACTTAGTAGTAGCTAGTGTTCTTTATTTTATTTTTTTAATTTACTCATAAAACCTTGATTTTAGATATTTATTCATACATATTTTTTCTATTTAATTTGATAGCTGACTAATCAATAATTCCCAGAATAAAACTTAACTAAACCTAACTTAGATTGAAAACTATATAAGTTACTTCTTATTTTTTTATTGCACTATCATTTTTTAAAGGAAATGATTGCAATCAAAATTATAAAAGCGGGAAAGAATTCCAAGTCTCAAATTACTTAAGCCATAAAAAAAATGGCTTAAGCCATAGTGTGAGCAACAAATTTATTATCCATTCATCCTATTAAAAAGACACGAGACAAAGTCACTGGCTAACAACTTACAATCCTCAAATTTAACATAGGAAAAACATGTTCCTTATTTTTCAAACTCCTCAAACACTAACTCATCATTTTCGATGATAATATGGGAGTAGCATGTATCATTTAACCAAGACAGTGCCTCCCTTACCGAAAGAGCCTCCTCCTCAAGAATAGAAATATGCTTAGGAAGAGCACATGTCTTTAATGTTATAGACATGCCGCCACAATTTCGAACAATAAGCCATACGTAACCGAATCACTAGTCTTGAAAGTGCGTTGCATCACAGTTACACTTAAGATAGGGAGCATGTGGACGCTCACAGAGAGACTCCGCATCAATAGCATGATGTTGCTGCCCCAAATTAGAAGCAAGCGCAACTAACATGTCAACAACATGACCAACAACACCATTCACAGCTCGAGGCGAACACGGCCAGCCTGGATTTCTAGCTTTCACTGGACAAGACATCGCAACTGTTAGGCAGACAACAACCCTTGGTTGGGTATAGATGTAGCTCCGTGGACATTTGTTTCGCGCGCACCAAATCGACCACAACAAATAGCAAACCTGTTGCACTGCACAAAGGACCTAGGCTTTGATTGAAACCAAATATTCAAAAGTTGGGCAACATTTCACAGGATGTGGCATAGAAAGCCCAACATCAAACTCCTCCCACACATGCGTAGCAAAAGCGCATTCAAAAAATATACACGTGACCCACTCTCCGTCCCTAAAGAACGGGTTGGCATAAAGCATGATCGACAACAAGCTTAAGGGTAAGTCCAATGATTCTCCGTTTTAAATAGTTTTCAAAATATAGAATGATCAAGTTCAATCATTCTCCATATGATATATCCCTAAAATGAGGTTTCCCAAAAATGTGGAATGAATTAAGATAATACTACTTTTTACTTATTTATTGTTTTAGTTTTTTTGTGGTTATTCTTTTGTTAGTTTATTAATAAAATATTATTATTTTAATGTTAATTTGATATGGAGAATTAAAAATTGGGAAAATGATTGGAGAAAAAAACACTATAAATTCTGAAAATGGTGTTTGAGGAATGAAAAATGTGGAAAATGGAAAAGGGATAAATTATTTTCGTAATTATCACATTCAGGGGTATTTTATAATCATAGGTTATATATCAAACCATAATTAATTTTATAATATGCATTGCATTTGCTTAGTGAAATAAAAATTGTCATTAGTACCTTTCATGGTTAATTCGGACAAGATTGCCGGCTTGTTAAAGTCTCCATTTCACATACAAACAATTCACGTCCCCGTCTTTTTATGTAATTAAAAATGTCAAAAACAATTCAGTGAAAATAGGATATATATCAACTAATTTGTCCACCTTATTGAATTGTAAGGTGTTTGACATGTATCTAAAAGTCAGATTAAGTTAGATAAATTAGTTTAGGAGATCTTTTAGTTTTAACTTATAATTTGAATTTTGTATTTTATGTTTTAACCTAATGCTAAATGTAAACACTGATTTTAGTTTTTAAAGTAACTAATTAGCATTTACAGTTTGATAGAGTAAAAAGACATACACATTTTTTGTTGTCCATCTGGTTTACTGGAGTTTTACTCTCATTACATTTAGATCCAACACGAGTCGTTCACGTGGTTGTGGTGTGCGACTCTCTAATGAGGATCTTCTGCATTTATGAGGCTCGAATGTAAGACCTTGTTTAAGCAATTCAAAGCCGCTTACCACTTTGGTCAACCACCATTGGTAAGTAAAAGAAATTTACGTTCATTTAATTTAATACGAAAAAAACGCACTCTCTCCATGTAGTTTCTAGTAATATTCTTCATATATACTCAGTAGTTACTCCATCCATTTTATAGTAGTTCATTTAACCAAAATATGAAAATCCAAAATAGTACTCCCTCCATCTACTAAATATTAACGTTTAAAAAGGATTTTGATTTCTCCTTTTTATTACCATTTTATATTTTCAATGTATTTTTTCTCTAAGTTTTCCATTCTTATCCTTATTAATTTATTCAACTTTCAAGATAGCGATATTCCAGTCTCCAACAAGAAGATGATAAGACTTTGGGAATCAATATTTAAACACTTGTAAATTGTTTTTGTTGAACAATTAATGATGTCTTGAAAATAGAGTAGGACATTTATGAAAGGGTAAATTATAAATCACCTCTTTCGGTTAATAGTTATCTTAAAAACCGTGAATTAATTAAAACGACAATATTTAGTAGATGGAATGAGTAGTTTATTTCAAAATTCCATGATTCTTTCATTCTTTTTCCATGTATATCCTTTTTTATTCCATAGTAATATACATAGTTTGATTAAGGGTAAATCACTACTTGCATTACCTTATTCATTGATTTATTATAGAAAGTGTGAATTGTGTAAGAAAATTAATAAAAAAAATGGAGGTAGTACTACTTATAAATAACTTTAAAAAACACTGTCCCGTAATCCATGTACACATTAAGAATCTAGAAAATGGTTTTTTTGTTGAAAGATAATCATGTAATTTAAGATTTAGATGTTTTTTTTATTTAAAACCTCGATACTTTTTAATTAACCACGTTTTATATTGAAACATTTTTTTTACTTTGTACTAGACTATTTCTATTAAAGCAAGTCAACTTTTCAAGTTTGAAAAACTCTAATTCAGAAATATTGAAGAGCAATACAAGAGTTCAAATAAAGTTTCGTCATCTTTTTTTAACGACTTTAGCAAAAGAAGCCACGTCATTATCTCTAGATATAATCAACAAATTTTAGAATATGTTCGGAGTATATACTTCTTTAACTCACAGGGGATTCATAATTATACTCCCGAGTCCCGGCGTTGTTTTCCTTTTTTGCCATTATTGTAAATGAAGAATAATTAATAGCCTTAACTATAGAAATAAACACTGAATTAGTGGTGAAACACAATCAATTAGGATTAATGAGTATTAATTAGTACTTTTATTGGCATAAATAATATGATGTTGATATTGATGAAATTATTAAAAAAAACATAAATTCCTTTGTTCTAAAAGATTGTCATTCATCAAAATCAATAAATCATTTATTGTATTATTAGTAAAATAATTAGTACTCCTTATTTCTTTCAATTTATCAAAAATTACTCTTTCCTAATTAATACAAAGATAAATAAGAAAAGATAATTATCAAATTTTATATTGACATTTTAAAATAACAAATGAAAAGAAAAATTAAATGTTAAGTAAAATGATAATTTTTTTAATATTGGAGGGAATAGTTAATAGAAAACAGGGAATAACTAGCTAAATATGCAATAAATATCATTGAAAAAGTCACTAAACGCCTATTTTTATTACTTTTTAGCCTTTTCTAGAACAATTATTGTAATCTTTTGTAACCATAAACAGAATTTCTCTATTATATGAAAAAGATTGGCAGTATTCTCTACTTTACGTATAAGATCCTGGCCCAGTTATTCATGACATTGACATTTCATTGATTCTGTTAAATTTTACTTGCATAAAACTGAAAAGGCAACTGATCATAATGTTCATGAAACAAATATATTTATCAATTTGATAACCGGCCAAAATCTAATATATCTCCAACACACTGTACAAAATCACCAGGTGGGTTACTCTGATTTGATCCAAATTATTTAGATAATAATAAATAGAAAAAACACATAATTTTTTAGCATCAAACTAACAAATAACACAGGCATTAGGATCTTACCCTGCACTTCTAACATAATAGTGAGAATTAGGATACGGAAGAGGATAAGGATTGTATGCTCTATTCTAAGCCTTCATAAGCTCTGCCACGTCATCTTTTGGATCTTTAGCTGGTTCTTTCTTCTTCTCCTCCGGCTGCTTTTTGGGCTCTTCTATTTTGGGTCCTTCCCTTTTCTTTTCAGGTTCCTCTGCGGGTCCTACTGTTAATATGTCTGTGTGGCATAGTTTTCTCAGTTTACTTACTGTGTTTACCGGATCTGCATCTCCTATTACTGTCAGTTTCATCTCCTTTGAATTCATTGATAATTTTTCCACCCCTAAATAAAAAATTGGATTTTCTTAAAGAGATCGAGAATTGAACGAAACTGAATTGTGGTAAAGAAGAAGGAAGAGGGATAGAATACCTGAAATGCCGGAGACTGTCTTCATGGCTTTTACCATGTCTTTTTCATCGTGTAATGCCAATTTTAGAACTACTTTCTGAATATATGAATCAGGAGCAGATTTATTAATGAAATAATCAAAAGAGAAACTCGTAATTATAAGGTCGGAAATAAGTCTTTACCGTAGACATTTCTGAATAGAGGAAGTGAAGACGGATCAAATGAAAGAGAAGAAAATCAAGAGACGGAAAGAATGGGAAGAATTATGATTAATAAAAAGAGAGTTTTGGTGAAATGGTGGGTGTGAGAAAGAGTTAGGCTTTGCTCGGATGGAGTAATATGAAAGGAAGGGAAAAGGAAAGAAATCAAATTCTCTTGCTTTGGAAGAAGGATTTTAAAATTTGAAAGGATTGAAGGGAAGCTCACTTCCCCTCACTTTTCTTCGCTTTCCCCGATTACACCAAAATAATGGAATTTGAGGGGAAGATAAGTTAATTTATAATTTTAATTTTATTTTTTTAATATATTTTTAATTATTTTAAATTATAAAGGATATTTAAGTAATTTTCATATTTATTTTACTTTAAAATTCCAACCCTTCTTTCCAAATACAATATTTATCTGTCCTTTATGTTTTCATTAAATACTCTCCGTCACCTTCCTATCCTTACACTTTCTTTTCTTTATAATTTCTCTAACAGTTGCTCCCAAGTAAAGCCTTAACATAGTAGCACTAGTGCAGAAATGGCTTTTGGGGACGGTTTTTTTTTGCTTTTCCGGACGGTTTTGAACCGTCCGCACAAGCTGCGACGCGATTGATAAGCATTAATGCGGACAGTTTTAAACCGTCCGAAATAAGGAGCATTGCGGACGGTTCTTTTAAAGGAACCGTCCGGAATGCTATTTAAAAAATGTTTTGTTCCGGTTTAGAGCAATACGGACGGTTCTATTAAAAGAACCGTCAAGAATGAGCATTCCGGACGGTTTTCTTAAGAGAACCGTCCGGAATGTTGAGGCAATAGGGACGGTTCTTTTGAGAGAACCGTCCTAAATGCCCTTTTTTTTTTAAAAAATAATTTTTTAACTTCATTTAAAAAACAAATGATACATAAATTCATAGCCATATCAATCAAATGCAGCAAAATGTAGAAAAACAAAGCGAGGAAGAAACAAACTAAAAAAAACATTAATTGTTAATTAAAAAATATAAACAA